>OZ023242.1:15047211-15303295 GCA_964006365.1 Trididemnum miniatum | reverse complement strand
AGTTCGCGTCCTACACTACTATCTCGTTGCTAATGCAGAATGGCTTATGCTGTATGGCTGAAACATGTCAGATTACATGGCTGAAACATGTGATCTGTCCACAGAAAGCAGGTAGGCTACATCCTGACATCAGCAGATCAGCACACCGATACACCAGTAGCCAGTTACATACGGTAAACTGTAAAATTAAAAATGTCAAACTAGTCTACCGATATTTTGTAACTGAACGAACCCTAACTAAATTTAACCCTAACTGAACCTAATTCTAATCTAACCCAACTGGACCTGGGAGCTGATACTAGTTGTTACCCCTATACCGGTAGTCTAGTCTAGTCTAGCTGCTGGTATTCCAAAGGATACCGGTACCAGTAGCTTAAATGATTCATTTAACCAGCAGCTTAAATGTTTCAGCCAAACCAATAAGCGCACACTGCACAGTCAGTACAACAGCGCCTCAGGCCAGTACACTACATGAGTTCATGGAAAAAGGGAAAGGGCAACACTGACTGTTTTAGTTAGCATATCACCATGGCAATTAAAAGCCGATTTAAAGTTTTTTTGCAATATACGTAAATTGCAACAACTTACACAAATTGCAGCAATATACATAAATTGCAACAATTTAACACATATTGCAGCAATATACATAAATTGCAACAATATATGATATTGCACATAATTTAACCAAAAAATGATGCAAAATTTTATATTGCGCAGCTTTGCACACGGCGCCCCATAAAGTGCGCTTTATGATCCGTAAAATACGGTAAGTTTGTCGCAGCATATTTCTGTTTACCTCATGGGCGAATCAACGACTTTTAGGAGTAGACAAGAATCAAGTGTGATCATTTTGCTGTTGCACTAGTCCAATTTATTTTCTCTCAATTAGTTTATAAGTATCGAAATACGAACGTATCACTGTAACAGAAAATTTTTAAGGGATGATTAAGCCCTTTATTCCCTCTTTTAGATCCGACAAGTTTGGTTTAGCATTCACGAGCCTCTAGTACAGTGGTTCTCAAACTTGTCGGAAGTATCGAACCCAACAGGTGTCATGCAAGCATACATGGAACCCTTAATTATAACCAGGAGCGGATCCAGAAAATTTTAGAGGGGGGATGCAGTTTTGAATTAGGTTGAATGTTAAATGAGTGCAAAGACGTTAGACGTCTAAACCGGAAAAGGGCATAAGCTCTTTGAAAATGTTTCACGTCAGGGGCGTGTTCAGAATATTCTTAAGGCGGTGGAGGGTGACATAAAATTTTTACATTTTTTAAGCGTATTTTTTTCCGAAAAGTTGATTTGAAGCAAATTGAGGAACAAAAATATGGCTCTAGGGGGGTCCGGGGGTATGCTTCCCCGGAAAGTTTTCAAAAATTTAGACACTGCAATGGCCATTTTAGCGCTTTTTGAACACTTTTTATGGCAAATTCTGTTTAATTTTTTTGCCTCTAACTCTAAGTCCTTCACCAAATATGATACATTTTGTTCGCACATTTTTGATTTATGCGTGCTTAAGGCGTAAAGATGATTGTTATCAAATAGGTTTGAAATTATGGAAAAATTGTATTCATCAAAAACAGCGTTGAAAGAGTATGGTGGGGGGATGCATCATTCCACGCAGAGATAGTCATTTACTACAACTGTATGCCTTTTTGCAAAAACTTATTCTGATCTTAGCCGAACCTCTGCTACAGCCTCACCGAACCCCTGGGGTTCGGTCGAACCCAGTTTAAGAACCACTGCTCTAGTACCTTTTACTTCGCTAGCTTTTCCTCGTTTTCTACGAACATTCTAGTCTATATAAGGTATTTTAGTTTTGCGTTGACTTTATTTCTGAAATGATGGTAAACTTGAAAAATATTTTAGAAATGGCAAACTTGTTGCCACATGTAGATCTGCTGAATCCTCTGATGACGTGGTAATTGGTGCTGTTATCACGGAATATCTGAAAGTACCGTTTGTCGAAAGTTTTCTTTTTCATACTCCATTCGACCGGTTCAACAAAAACCAGCTTAACGTTACGGATTTAAAAGACCAGGTAATTAGCTTTTTTTGGGATAAAAAATATAAACGACCCGAATATTTGAAGGCCGAACCCCCCGATTCAGGAACGGTACGGTTTTCAACTCTACATTGGCAGGTGAAACGGTTCCAGGTGTGCTGCTTGTGGATTGGAAGGACAGGTGTGGGTGGGGGCGATATACGTTATATGACTTTAGTCTCGGTCATGACTTTTGTGACTTGAGGGAAGAGTTTTTTTTTTTTGAGGGAGACTGCAAAGTGAGCTTTCGCTCTTCGGGTCAGCAGCCACCCGCTACATAAGTCAAATGCGATCGGCTCCAGCCGCGAATCGAGTCTGTCTCGTGCGCGCGGTACCCCTTGGTCTAGTGGCTGACGCATTTTAAACAACCAAAAGCCCTGTTTTTATTCGCCCTTAGCGATTAATCTCTAAAAGGAAAAGATCTTTAAAAGTAAAAAAAGGTGGCAAGATCCCAGTTGTTGCCCTGACTACGCCACTGCTCTTAAGAGTGCGGGCACCCCCAATTTGATAGCAACTCTCCAAACTACTTCGCTGACGGTAAATATTTTTTAACTATTCAGGTAATGCACTCTCATGGTGGAAATTATGCGCCAAACTTTGATAATTACACTCCTGCGTTTAACGCAACCCAAGATCCAACTCGGTTCCTATCAATTCACTGTATCCTTTACCCAAACGATGAAATGTGTCCCAAAGCTTCAGTGACGTCTGCGTCATAAGCTTTAAAGAATTTTTGTTGTAATGCACAACAAAAGATTGCTAATTTCTGACGAGAGTCTAATACAAGTGTAAACTGTGAAAGTTGAATTGTTTGAACATGTTTCAAGACTCTCTGACTAGACAAATTTTACGACGTTATGTTAAAGTTTTACTGCACAATTGTAGTTAAAGAACTTTTTAGAAGGACGGGCAATAATTGATTTCGTCCATGAAATAGGCCTATGTCGATTTCCAGGGTAGGTTAAAAAGCTAAGTTTTTCTTTGCCTATTTCTATGGTGCGGTTATAAAGACGTCCAGGTCCAAAATCTATTTATTCTCAGAAAGAGACTTATCCAGAAATTTGTGAAGCTAAAAATTTAATTGAGGGTTCACACCACATGAGACATTCTTGTCCCAAGGGTAGGGCAGTGACTACGTTTGAGGTGGCCGCTTGACTTGAAGACCTTCAACGGTCATTTCGCATTCTCCTTTCATTCAGCCACTTCACGAGAAAACTCCCACTAAGCTTACCTCTAATCTTTTATTATTGATTTGTGCTGCGTGAAAATAAATATTTTGATTGATTGATTGTTACAATTGTTGTTCTTGGAAATTTGCTGCTTTTTTAGGTATAACTACTCGTATTTTTTGCGTTTATGGCTAAGAACTTTTATTTCAAGCTGAATATTGTTTCTTTTGCATGATTTATTTTTTGATTTTTTGTCAATGATTTTTATTTGTTTTTGAGGAGAAAGAGGTGATCAACTGAATGAACTAATCATCATCAAATGAAAACGCCGGTGCCTTTTTTTAAGCTACGTAATTGCCGCTTGGGTTTTTACAGGAGTGAAGTATCATGCATCATACAAGATGGCCTAGCTGAGCGTCGAACCCGCGAAACCAGTTCCGGAGCCACATACCAACCACTCGGCCAACTCCATTCGCATCTGTCAGACCAGTATTTTTTTTTTTTTCAAGCTCCTTAATTGCTGCTTAGGATTTTCGTGATAGAGAAGTACACGCATCATGGAGATAACCTAGTTGAGCATCGAACCCGCGAAGCCAGCTTCGGAGCCCAATGCACCAACCACTCGGCCAACTCCATGTGCAATGTCAGACCAGCTTGTTTCTTGTACGAACTCTAGTGAGCAAATGCAACAACACGTCATCCTCTATCATATTTTTGTGTGAAAGTGCTGTGAAGAAATTATGTAGGTTTTACGATGGAGTTGGCCGAGTGGTTGGTGCGTTAAGCTGCGAAGCTGGTTTCGCGAGTTCGATGCTCAACAAAGTCATCTTCCATGATGCACGTGCTTCACTAAGACAAAAAACTGAAGCTGCTATTATGTGGCTTAACAAAAAAATATGTATATATTTAGGTTTTACAAAAAGAATATTTATGCTAGTTTTGCGCATGGAGTTGGCTTGGCGGAAGGTTATTGATAACCGATTGTATGGCTGAGTGAATAAGACGTCGGTTTCTGGAGCGCTAGACTCGTAATTCGTGCAAAGGGAAGCTGAGAAGCCCCCCTTTAATAATTGTTTTCGGTGTATGAGCAACGTAAACTTTAATTCGATTTCAAGTTTGATCAAACCGAAACACCTATCATAATTGATTTTTGCAGTTTCCCTGTTTGAAGCTGAGCGGTAAAGGGACAGCGTCTCGAACGAGCGGGAGAATACGCTAACTGCACTTTTGGAACAGTCGTAGCTGAAAGAATTCCTCGATATTTGAGTAGCAAGCGGGTGACGGGCAAATTATTTAGCGTAGTTTAGTGCAGACTGGTTTTACAAATTGTGTATAGAGAGAAGTCAATTTGTGAGAATGGAAAAAACAGCAGGTTATACAAACTATGCAGAGAGACATTAATTAGGCAAGCTTCCTATAGCCAGGGCCAAATTTACGCGCAGGCTAAGCAGGTTGAAGCCTAAAAACCCGGCCCTGCCTATAGCGTTTTTTCATAAAAAGGTTGATAGACATACAGGCAACGACATGGCCCAGCGGCACCGCAAGCGGATAACAAATCCTTCGCGATTGGTTCGATTCATGGCTGGAGCCGATGGCATTTGACAGATGAATTTTATGGGTGCTTGACTCGATGAGTGCAAGCTCATTCGCCGATTTGATTTTTTAATTCCGTATAGTTATTAAAATAACCTACATAAATTACTGAGTAAGCTATCATCAACGAAGCGTACGTATTAGGTTCCAGCAGAGATGACCTCCTTCTTTTGAGAATATGATTTCGCAAAATCTGAATGCTGATATTTTGAACCGAAAAATAATAAAAAGAGCAAAGAATGTTGCTGTTATTAACAGGAAGTAAGTAAATTACACAATCGGGTTGCAGCTGGAACAGTATCACACAGCGTAAGACAGAGCCAGACAAAGTCAAGCGTTGTATGAGTAGTATGAAGCATACACTACAGTAGATATTCGTAAAAGTGCGTATGTATACAAAAAGCTGCCTTCAGACTAGTCACAATAAGTCTATTAAATAGCTGGAATTTGGTGTGATACCAGCAATTGCTCAAGCTATTCTCCATAACACCATGGGTATTAATAAGCAGATTTACAGTTTCGGTAAAGAGGTAGATATTTTATATCATAATATGGTGAAGAGCAACACTTTTGATGTATTTTGCATTTTCATATTTTTATTACATAACATTAAAAAAAACAATAAAAATTCGAACGTTTTCGGCTGAATCAACTTGCCTTCATCAAGACATTTAAAAATCATACAGTTATTACAAATAAATCAGATTATCACGAAATAAAACAAAAAGTATTGAACAACTTATAGACAAACATTAAGATCCGTCAAGCGTATGAATCAGAGAAGAGAGCAACTGCAAAATTAAGTGCAGTTTAAGAAATTAAGAAAATCATAAGCAAAAACGTAAAAACTTTAGTGAAGAGATAGTAAGCAATAGAATGAAATAGAAAAATGGTGTACGGTGAGAAAGGGAGGTAAGGGAATAAAATGATATCGGTAATTTAAGGTTAGAAAATGCTCAATAAGGAAGAAGCACAAAAATAAGAAAAATAAAGCACAAAAAATAAGAAGCATAAAATTAAGAAAGAAGCCCAAGAAGAAAGAAGCACAAAAAGCAGAAAAATTGATGAAGATTTTCTAAACATACAGCTTGAACGATTTTTTTACCAAATTAAGAGAAAATCTAATCTAACATTTACTTCTTTGATGATGACATTAAAGACCAGGTTAAATTTATGTTTCAAAAATTGATCATAAATGCCAACTCTAAATGCTTAACAAAACGAAATCAGTTCATCCAGCGAACTCTTTGCTCTCTTTCTGACAATTCGGACCTAAAGATATGCACATTTGACAAAGACAAAGGAGTTCCTACACTGAATTCCAACGCGATTACACTTCAATATTGAATTCCACCGTAAATGACAAATCAAATTCATAGAAGTAGAATTTGGTAACTCACATCCGATTATTTCAAAAGAAAAATCTATTAATTATTATATCAGAACCTATTTTAAAAAATTTGGAGAAGAAACTGTTAAATTTTTACTATCTTCTGGAACCAACCCTGGGAAACTATATGGGCTTGTAAAAGTGCATAATAATGGAAATCCAACAAGACCAGTCGCAGGCTATCTATTATCAACACTCTCGAGTGTAAATTGGTAAAGTTTTTGGACTCTCTTATCAAACCATATATGGCGGATGCGAAAATGATTCAATCGACGGATGAGTTATTAGCCAAAATTAAAAATTTTCAATTTAACCCCAATCAAACGCTTGTTAGCTTTGACGTGGTTTCTTCATTTACAAATGTGCCTTTAACTGCAACAATTGAAACTATTGCTGAAAAAAAATTTTTTTTCTAAAGACAATGGCAATACTCCACCAATCAAATTAGATGTACTTATCAAATTGATGCATCTCGCCACAAAAGGGTTGTTACCTGAAGATGAATGTTTCGTACCTGAGAGCGGCTGATGGAAGCTAATTGCCAGAAATAGCGCTGTCTCGCTCTGCGGTACGCTTGATCGATCTTAACGTTTATCCATAAATTGTTTAACATTTTTTGTTTTATTTCGTAATAATCTGATTTATTTATAATAACTGTATGACTTTTAGATGTCCTGATGCAGGCACGTTGATTTAGCCGAAAACGTTCGACTTTTTATTGTTTTTTTAATGTTATGTAATAAAAATGCTAAATGCATCAAAAGTGTTGCTCTTCACTATATTATAGTAAGCAGATTCAAGCCTAAAAAAATAAAAGTATTTTTCTAAAAAATAATTTCTTTTCGAATACTTAAAAATGATAGAAGATGAAGAGAATCACAGCGTAGTAAGCTATGACGTGTCAAGTTTTTCCAAATTACTATCTTCTAACCTTACAAGCATGGGTGTCGAACCGAAATACCAGGTTGTTATTCGGCGCATTTTAAATTCTGTCAATAGATTCGCCATGGAAAATTTTGTCAACCTGCAGGATTAACCGCGAAATACTTTGTTGATTAAACAGAAACTGGTAACCCCAAGCAATTTATCTGCGTATGTTGGTCGTTTATCTACTTCGTGTATAGTGCCATCTTCTCACCTTAACATTAGCTCTTTCTCTGAAAAACATCCTAAAGTTACAAAGCGCCTTAAAGCTTCACAATAATAATAATAAAGCACGTAATTTTGTTAGTGCTACCGTAATTATGCAGTTTTTTTCAGTTACTGGTCAAGAAAGGTAAAAAGACAGACAGAGGACTACAGCCCAACTTCAACATTTATTCGCATACATGCACAGCACATACACACGAGAAAGTGAAAGAGCCTATGCTCGTCAAGTCACTTACACCTACGCAATGAAATACAATTAAACATTATCAAATGAAGTAGTCAAGTTACAGTGCAGTTACAATACTCAAGCAATAGAAATTAAAATTTCTGCAATGAAGTGTCATGCGAAAGGCAATATTCGGTTTGAAATAGCAGCAGTGGCAGTGTTCAATTTGCAGTTGGGGGTTCGATGATCGGTCAGATCTCACAAAAGCTTCAAAAATGGTGTAGCTACACAGCTTGGAGCTTAACATTAGGACCATTAGGATTAGTGTTGAAAATGTGAAATAAAAATCATTCGTAATATTAAAACAAATTATAGTTCTGGTCCTACATAAGTCTTATATGAGTTTAGAGTTAGTTTTGTAACGTGACACCTATCACTGCTTGTGTGTTAAGTTAACGTGACACTGTGTGGGTGTTAGGTCGTAAGGTTGGCAGTATAACGTGACACGTATCGAGTGTGTGGGCATAGGCCGATGTGAATCCAGGGTAGATTACTTGTTTCATTTTGAGTGCCTGCGGGCTTATTTCAGGGCATAACATTTTCCTTAAAAACTGCCTAAAATTTTCCCTGTGGTTCTTTTTTTTTATTTTTATTTTTATTTAGTTGCATATTTATCCTCCTATCACGAGAAAGCGATCAATGCGATATACGAGCTCGCTTAGGAGTTGCCGGCCATCTGTCTACCTCACCAAGATGGGGGAATCCCGCTAAGTGCCTTTCCCAACGGCACAACAAGTAAACTTGCCGGCTTGTTCTCCACACTGTCCCTTTAATGCTGAACGTCAAGTAGGGAAGCTGTGAATACCAATTTTAGAGTCATTGGTGTGACCCGACTCGGAATCAAACCCGAGTTTACAGCTCAAGAGACAGATGCTCCATACCACTCGGCCATTTGAGCTGTTTTTAATATAGAGCTCGGCCATTTTATATAACAAGATTGTGTTCCATAACGAATTTTGCAGTTCCGTTTTTTTTTCATTTTAAGCAAAAACTGCTGTGTAGCCTACTGTGATTAATTTTTTCTCGCTTGTTTAGGGCCTTGCTCGCTTAGGAGTAGCCGGCCATCTGTCTACCTCACCAAGATGGGGGAATCCCGCTAAGTGCCTTTCCCAACGGCACAACAAGTAAACTTGCCGGCTTGTTCTCCACACTGTCCCTTTAATGCTGAACGTCAAGTAGGGAAGCTGTGAATACCAATTTTAGAATCATTGGTGTGACCCGACTCGGAATCAAACCCGAGTTTACAGCTCAAGAGACAGATGCTCCATACCACTCGGCCATTTGAGCTGTTTTTAATATAGAGCTCGGCCATTTTATATAACAAGGTTTTGTTCCATAACGAATTTTGCAGTTCCGTTTTTTTTTCATTTTAAGCAAAAACTGTTGTGTAGCCTACTGTGATTAATTTTTTCTCGCTTGTTTAGGGCCTTGTCCTAAGCAGAATTTGCTGTTGACGAAACGTTGAGAAGTAACGAAAAAAAACTTTTTTTAATCGAAATTGCTTCAATGATTAAAAAGCTGGTAAAAGGCAAGTTAAGTGCTAATTAGTTCCTAAAAGCTGTAAACTTAGCAGGAAACGTTCGTAAAACAATGTGGATACTCGTGTCAGCGTAGTAACTACGTTAGTCATCCAGCTCAGAAAATGAAAACATGACTCAGAAAATGGTGAATAAAGCATCGGATTATTTTCGATTTCGTCGGGCTGATAGCAAATTCTCTCGATAAGTTGAGTTAGGCATGATTTATTAACGGTAATTAATCAACCACTTAGACCAGCAGAAGGCTGAAATTACTGGAAAAGAATAATTATCCACTGCAAGCTTTGTTGTTGAGCAGGAGACCACTGGGCTTGAGAATCTCTAAAATGAGCCTCAAACCTTAAAGGTTGAGAACCACTGAGTTGGACAAATAGCGCGCCAAAAGCACAAGTTGCACTAGTTCTCGAATTTGCAAAATTTGCCACAGGTTTCCAACGCGAACTTTATTTTTGACCTGAGTGCTAGTTTCGTGAATTAAAAAAGTGATTAGACTTGTATGTTGATGTCCCCGGGTTTAACTCTCCCACGCTAAACGTGTCTTCGCATTTTAGCTTTGATCCGTTCTAAAATAGAATTGCGTTTGAGTCAGAAAATTTATTTAGGATGTATATAGTGATGCAGCCACTAGCCAGGAGATCACTGTCGCCCTCCCCCCTTTTTTCTTGCCCTCCCCCAAATTTTTCTATGGTTACGCCCCTGCATACACCGCTTTATTGCATAATATTTAGCGCTAATTGCGCTGCACTTTATTCAGTTTTAAAGTGATTTTGCATAGTTTCGTCAAAATTTAATAAAAAATGGGATAGCGTTATCGGGTTCAAGTGGTAGTGGAGTTGCAAAGTTTACGCTTATTTAACGTCACATGTGTTGCCTTGCCAGCTAGGATTTTACATCTCGGTGGCCGTGGTTTTAGTGACATCATTAATTACGTTCCCTACGATGATTCTTCCGCTTTTTGTTTTTTTTCAATTCAGAATCAGTTTTTTGGTCAATTGCAGGAAATTACACTGGGCACGTAGAGGTGCCGACAATGAGCAGTGTTAAGGTTGGAATGATCACATCAGTAGCAACATGAATCAGAATTAGCTTCAATGCAGATAAAAATACCATTGGGAATTTCTAACGAAACAAATATTTTCAAAACCTGTCACTACGATGGAAGGAAACAAGCAAAAATACAATTACCAAAAATATAAAAACAAGCTTAGCTACCACGTCGTTCATTTGATAAGAATATGTGTAAATACATATACTGTCGATAAAATGCTCCTATAGTATAATAAAGGCCTATACGTGAGTACCATAGACTTCAATCAGGGGCGCTCGCAAAAGTTTTTTGAGGAAAGTGCACGAAGGAGTTGTCCACATGAAAGTACGATTTTTCAGTAGATCAGAACGAAGAAAAAAACTTTTAGTCTATATCAAAGAAGATCTGAGGGTGGTACGCCACTAACGCGGATATAAGAATTGTACGGAGTAAAACAACTAAATAAGAATTGATACTATAACACAGTGGTTTTCAACCGGAGTTAAGTTTACAATTTAAAGCTGGGTTCAAGTAAATTAGTAAGTTAAATTCATGCGCAGGGATCCCTCGAGTGTCTGCAATGTTTTATTGTAGTTCTCCGCTCCATCAGAAAGATTGAAAACCATTACAAAGATATAAAGCATAAATTCTGAGACATTGCAGTTTTGGAAATTTATTCTTTTTTATGGATGAGCTAAAGGCTTATTTTTGATTTTTTGCTGATGTTCAAGTATATATGAATCGTTTATTTTTAGATTTTAGAAACTTGATCTTTTGTGATATTGAAAATTCTTCACAAGTTTTCAAATATTTTTTCAACTTTAAGTTTTAATTAAATTTTTCAACGTCAATAAGGCTTATTGCTTTTAAAATAACGTAGTAGCAAGAAGAACTGAAACAACACAACGCGCTTAAGTGCTAAAATTCTTCGTACAGTATCATAATACTTCTTAAAAAAAAATACGTATTTTATTTGCGTTAGTATGTGCCGAAGCTCAAAAAAAGTAACAAAATTGTTTGCATTATTTTACTAGCATGGTTTCTCAAATTTTTTAGTTCTTCGAAATGTTTTAGATTTTCTAGTATCTGTGTGCCTACTCGTATTGTGTTTTGAAACACCCACCTCCGTACACTTGTTGTGTTTATTTGAGCTATGTGGCAGCCTGTTTACCTGCTTTGTGTATATGTTTATGAGGTAAACCATCTCGAGGGTTCGCAGGAAACGATTACGTCATAATAAAATACTGAAAGAGAGAGAAACTTTACTGTAGGCTAGTTACCTCTACAAATCCACTGCGCAATAGGAGAAGAAGTTGAGGAAAGGTGAAAAGCGGTTGTGAAGTTAAGACTGAATGCTTTGATTTCGAAGTAAGAAGAGATAATTGTTTGAAAATCCGAGATTGGTAAATCGGCTATGTTACGATACTTAACTTGAGATAAAAAGAAGCATAAAATGATATCAATCCGAGAGTGCTAGAACCATCTTCTGAAATCAATGATTAAGTACTGTACTCTTAAATTTAAAAAAAATCAAATCTTTATTATACTCGCGGTATTACGCGGCTTAAGGCCGGGGTTACACAGCTCCGAAGAAATGCCGCAGCGGTGGCGAGCCGTTGGCGACACTGTGCCGATTTGACCGACCCGGGATTTGAACCTTGGATCCCCCGCACCTAATGCGTGCGCGCTAAGCAACGGTCGCTTAAAATTAAAAGTTTAATATGGCATTTAAAATGCACAGCAGCTGTTTGGAGAAGCATTGCCAGTTTCGAACTAGAAGAGTTTCGAACACTAAAAACAACTGATACCGAGACTGCAATGTTTTTGTCTTCGATTTTCACACCTTCATCACACCTATCAAGTTCAAAATTAAAACTTTCGGTCATGAAGCCAGCGATATTGTGAAAATCGTTTTTGATTACCTGCCATTTAATTATAAATATTACCGCAAAAAAACAGCTAAAGACACTTAGGCGAACTTTTCGGTTCACTTCTGGCACCATTGTCAACGCTATAAATCTACATTGAGTTGGGTCTTGTTATGCCATGGGTGCAAAAGCAAAAGCTGGGTTTTTGGCAAGGCCTAAGACCCAGTTCAGGGTATGTTTATAGCGTTGACTATGGCACCAAAAGCCAACCGAAACGTCCACCCAAGTATTTTTTGCTGTTTCTTAGCTCTGTATTTACGCATAACTCCCAATTGTAATGTTTGCCATTATTTACAATTTTTAACAATGTTTTGTTTCGTTTTAGCGTGTTGCTTTCATCAGTATCTGTAAAAAATGAATTTAATTATGACTATATTACTGGCGTTGCTGGCGCCAGCAGTGATTTCCGAAAAGAGAAGTAAGTGCTTTGTTTTCCGGGAACTGATGTAAAACCTTAGTTTTGGTGCTAGAAAAATTAGAAATAGAGTTCAGCTTAAACTTATACAACTTGTCAGCTTGCAAAACTGTTTTCGTACAAACTGACGCATTTTGTGACGTTAAAAGTAGAACCTATGACGCAATAAACGGTAATTTCAATGTTACCAAGCTGACTGCAAGTTCTGCGCTGCTTGTTCTTCCGGTACGGTAAAAAACGGAAACAGAAAAAATTTACTCTTCAATTTTATTTTTGACGTTTCGCTTGGCAATGAACGCCAAGCTTCATCAGAAAATACAGTGACCTGGGAGAACTTGAGTTAGCCTAGCTAGCCTAGACTACGATGCCCGGTATACAAGTCCAACAAAATCTTCCCCACTATGCAGCTGACTGCAAGATTACAACAGTGCAGTTGGTATAACAGATTTGTATTTAAGTTTTTTAAGGCGTTGTAGGGATCAGATTTCGGTTTCTAAGAATGAAAATAAGGTTCGTAGAATCAAGAAAATTATAGAGAAAAATGATAATAAGAAAAATTACATTTTCAACCGGTTTGACCGGCCTGGGAATGAAATCCAAGACCTCCAGCTCCTTTAGAAACATCTTAAATACTCCGTCATCCGCTGAGCAAATGATATTTTGCTTTGTATTGGTAATGGATTCCTACACGTTTATTTTTAGACACTCGACACTTTTTCTCAAATAAAACCGGGATTGAAGGTCAATTGCTGAGTAACACTTTTCCATTTGTGTTGGTTAACTAGTTACCCGTCCACACGTCCGATTTTAGTGAGCTTTAAGCCAGCGTTTCTTGCTTCTGTTTTCTTCGTCACAATCAATTTCTTGGTGACATAATTAAAAAAGTAATTACTACGTCACCAAATTGATTATGATGCAGAAATTAGAACCAATAATAACGGGCCTAAAGCCCTTTAAAATTGGACGCGTGGACAGCAGGACAGTTGTATACAAGCGTACCAAAAAGCAGGCAATGGCTGATGTCTATGCTTTACATCTTGGAAAACATGATAACTGCTAGTGCGACTTCAAAGCCGACGCTGCATGAAAAATGCCAATGCTTATTTATGAATGGAGTACTGTTCACACATCAACAACGTACGTTATCTATTCGAGCAGTTATCTATTCATATTTGCGCATTTGCATTTCCGTTGAATTGGTGACATTAACGCTAACATATCCTACTATGACTTCTTCATTGTTGGCGCTATCACACTGAGAGGTCTCTATGATAAGAAAACAGTTTTATTTGTTTTCTTGTTGCGTCATCATGCAACATATGTGATGCAATATTAAAAAAAAGTTCTCAAAAACATCACAGACCTCAGCAGTGCGATTGCGTCTTTAGTGTCTACCCAGCTATGTCTTTTTCATGAAGTTTCGTTTACTTTTTTGCATTTTTGTGAGAACTCTTTTTATGATGGTTGATTCACAATATTAACGTAGCTGAAACTAAATGACATCATGCATACGTCAAGCAAAACCTGACTGAAACTTGTCAAAAATTTTGATCCGCTATTTAAAGCTTACGAAAATCTGAGCCGGATTTTGGAGTTGAGGTTTATATGATCCGTATTTTTGGAATTGAGCCGGATTTGGGAATGTTCAGATTTGTAGCGAAAGAATTCTCATTTTAGCGACTAGTTTAAAACCTGTATAGTAGGGTTGTAGTCAGAGGTGGACATTTTTTTGAATAGACTGAAACGCAGCGCAAGAAGGCGCAAAAAATTTTAAAATTATTGAAACGCAACGCAACTAGCGCAATCTGATTTTTTAGAGTGTTGAAGCGCAGCGCAACTTTCGCAATTAATTTTTTATGAAAGTAAAAGTGCAGCGCAACTTTCGCAATTACTTTTTTGCGAAAGTGAAAACGCAACACGACTTTCGCAATCAATTTTTTACACGTAAAAGCGCAACGCAGCTTTTGCCTTCAAATTTTTTTAAGCGTTAAGTGCAGTCCAAGTTTTGCCACGAAAACTTCACTAAAGCTCAATAATGCATAAACAATAAGCAAGTTTTTCTTGTATAGTTATGGGTGCTTTTACCTGAACAACCTTTAAGAGGCAGTACAAGACCGACTACAATTGAGTAAATATAATATAGCATGGTTCGCTGGGTCGGTGGATAAAAAACAGAAATAGTGCAAAAACAGCGTAGCCCAAGACAGTGCTAGATCTGGTTGTAATAAAAGCACTTCAATGCAGGCAATTGTTTGCAACTACAAACAATGAATTTCAAGTCAAACTAATAAAATTCATTTAAAAATTAGAAGTAATCATGTCATCTTTTTAAACATTCACAGTACTGCACTATATTTTCTCGAATAAACCAATACAAATAATCTTCTAAAACAGTGGTTCTCAAACTTATTTAAAATTTCGACTTTGCGGTCCCCAAAGATTTTTTTCTATCACTTACGGTCCTTTTATTTTCAAGCATAAATTTTCCACGCAAAATCAAGTAAAGAGCAAAAAAGGCTATCACGTCCGCAGATGTTCAATAAAAAGCACAATTCAAAAGAATCATTCATCAGAATTCCTCAAATCCGCGGCCTCTTGGCGGACCCCTAAAACTGCTTCGCGGACCCTAAAGGGACCGCGGTCCTCAGCATGAGAACCACTGTTCTAAAAGTTTTAGGGGGCGAATATCGGACATCCTGTCCTCAAGAAGTTATTTCGGTATTAAGTAGCGTTTACACCCAATAGAATACGATTTTTCGCTGGAAAATGACGGTTAGCGCGCGAAGATGAGCTGCGAAAAGGTTATGACGTGAGCCAAGGTTGCCGTCCTAAAAAAATAAGTAGGTAGGCTCAATAAGCAGTATCAACAAGTTCAAAATAACGTCTGGGAAGCAAAGCCATCTTTCCTTCGAAAATTATTGCGTGCGTCAATTTTATTAGCATGTTACGCGAGAAAACAGTTAGGAGATACAGCTTGGCAAGGTGCAACAGGCACAGACTGTTAAGCTATTACTGACTGTACCTCGATAGCAAGATTGTTGGTTCAACTTTCACCGATATTTTTTTGCTTTTTTGGATCAGTAAATGCTCAACTGTACCACGATTGTTTCTTTTGTACCTAACAAGTACTAAAGAGCAGAAATATTTCTAAATTTAACCACAACATTCACGTAATATTTGTCATTTCCAACAACCTTCTCCAGGAACGTCCGACCCGCGGCCCACTTGTGGCCCGCCAAAGCTTTCAAAGCGGCCCGTTAAACCTGTACATAGATTAGTTAACTCGTCCTCACACGCTGAAGCGATATTTTGAGTTTCAGATTCGAGTCCATAAGTAGTATGTGCTGAGACAGGGCTAGGCAAACTACGGCCCGCGAGACCATTTTAGGCGGCTCGTGGGCACTTGCAGAAATATACATTCCTGCCGTGAATCAAGATCTTTTTTTTGCTCTTCACTGATTTTCAGTAGAAAACAGAACATCTGAGGACGTGCAGACCTTTTTTTGCACTTTCAATCAGTGCGGCCCTCGGCTTCAAAAATTTTTCAAATGTGGGCCTTCGTGTGAAAAGTTTGCCCATCCCTGTGCTAAGGACTGTCCCACCACTGATATAGAGAATGCAGCGCGTGCATGTACGTACACGCCAATCCTGTACTGTTTCGATTGTTTTAAACATGCTGTCACAATGGTTACATCATAGACAACTAGAATTGTAGATAATGAACTGGAAGCTAGGCACAATACTACTAACTTACACAATGGACTGGAAACTTGGCACAATGCGCATTACATAAGCCTAGTAGTCTATGGTCACACGCATTGTTGATAAAAAACAGTTTTTTTTTTGTTTCGTGTTTTTTTTTTAGGCCTATGTTGTTGACCATTTCATAGCTAATTGAGTAGTCTACCCTGTTTTGCCTTGTTATAAGCTCGAGTTTGAGGCTAAACAAGGCTGTTTTTAATGGCACCGATATGTTATTTGCAATGTCAAGTTACCATTATTCCAATAACAACAGAAATATGTAGCCTGCACTCATTGTTTGGTGCTAAAGATGGCATTTATGGCATGACCATGAGCCATTTTGGGTACCTTAAGTGCTAGTTTCACCAGCTTAGCTACCGTTTCTTCCCGGGAAGTCGGGGCAAGAAATTTGGGGTTTTGAAATATTCCGTTTCCCGGGAAATGTCTTTGCATTAGTAAGGATTTCAGTGGTACTGATATCTATCATTCCGACATAAAAAATGCGTTAGTTTTGTGTTGTAAATCAAAAAATTTTTAGCGCACTAAAAACTATTTTTCACAAATCGCAAAATTTTTAAGACGAAGTGCTTGTGAGATCAAGACTTTTTCTTTAATTTGTCAAAAAATTGAAAAAGCTCAAGCTAAGTTTGTCAAAACAACATAACAAAATGCTAAAAGCTAAATCTGAAACGCTGAAAATCAGAAAAAATGTCAAAATAATCAAGCTAGAAAAAATTTACTGCAAAAATTTTTGGGAATTTCCCGAAATTTTGGAAATTTTCCGTTTCCCGGGTTGCTGAAAATCCTAGAAAAAGGAAAACCTTAAGCCTAGCCGTTAGCAGGACTTTTTTTCGGTCAACTAACGGTCCAGTTCTGTTGCTTATTTTTAGCATTGGGCCGCTGACGACCCGCAAGACCATTATTGAAAACCCTTTAAATTATTTATTTTTAATGATAAAAAGCTTTCTTTGTTGTGTAACTTGTGTTTCATTTTTGCTCTGCAACTCGAGGTTAGGTGCAGCGAATGCTATGAAAAGCTATGACCTACAAAGCCAATTAGTTATTTCCGGCCCTGCAAAAATAGCATACCGTTCGAGCCGCACCAAAAGGCTGAAACAAGTTTTTCCAGTTTTCCAGCACATCAATATAACACGTAATAATTGAATTCTTTTTGTTAGTCTTGAGGGCAGTACAGCGACAAATCTACGTTTACCGATTCGCGTCAGGCAACAATTTTTAACTGGGCCGTGTTCAATTACCTTCGGTATAATCGCTTTCGCATATCGCCCCGCACGTTGAGTATCGCCGCGTATCAACAAACGCGCCTTAAGATTCGACTTACAGCAAGCCCATTGCTGCTGTTAATTCTAAAATCTAGAAGCAGCCACTCAGAGCGGTATAATTAGGGCATTGTTAGGCAAAGAAATGATATCACGTATTTATTTACAATAATGTTAAGCAATTTGTATTTCAGCTTTTGCAACGGCAGCAGATATTAATGGTAACCAATACCGTGGAAATAATGGAAGTTTTTGCCCAAGAAAATGTGCAAACTTAGAATCAGGTATGAAGAACTAATGTCATTTTGGAATACCTTAAATAGCATGGGTTGAAAAGAGCTTCAAAAGAAAAAAATAATACCGGAGTAATTCTTGTAATAACACGTTTTGTCAACACAGATGCACTGCTGTTATCATCAGTATTGTCAATTTGTTTCGCTTAATTTATTTGAGTACGATTTCACTTACAAGTTTAGTCTTCCACCATCCTGAGGCAAAAAAGCATGCTGGGAGAGCTCATTTTTTTTTTTTGCAAAAATCCACTTCGTATGCTGAATGGTCAATTTTCAAGACGCCAACTGACTAGGCCTATTTGAAAATATAGCTTTGTACTTTTTCGATCGAATTTCAACTTGAATAAAAAACCATCGTGTTTCCAGCTGTGGTTACATCTCTTTCGGACACGTCATCACATAACCGTAACGCTGGTGCAGTAACACTGAACCAGCATGTATGAAAAGTCTATTAGACCCATTATTCCATGCTCACATACAGGGACGCAGCCAAAGAGGGCAACTATCCCTACAAAATACATTAAGTGCCGGTTTTGATGTGGACATTTACGTCAAATTATGTCCAAGTGGTAGGCAACTTTACTCAATGTCCGCAAAAATTTGTCGTCCAGGGAAGACCTTTCTGTTTTACTTTTTTATCAGATCGATCTTGTAATACTGTAATTAATTTATCCTGTAATACGAAACAATTATTTTGCCCCTTAAAATCTCAGACTAACTTCCTCATAGCTTACATACGGCAAGTTTTTTTCAAGAATGCCAGACTGTGTTTCGTTTGCATTAAACCGATGGATGCAACGAGGGGGGTGAGAGTGGACAATTAAAGTGTCAGGGGAGGATCCAGAAGTGTTTTTGAGGAAGGATAGGCTTGGAACTAAAAAATGCTCATCTTACACTTTTGCGGGTTGCGTAGTATTATAGTAGATTACTATGTAGTAATATGTATTACTAAAAGTTTAGGGGGAAGGCTTGTGCCTTCCTCTCGGATCCGCCAATGCTGTTATTTAAATACAAGTGCGTGATGTGACTGTTTGTTTTGGCGCCAATGTCCGCGCTAGGGAAAAACGTGACGCGAGTGAAGAAGCTGTTGACGCCACAACTTTCACGTTACTTTTCCGCAGTGAACTGAGTTTGGGCCCGATTTCTAAAAACTTTTCACCTTTAAATTTCTTTCTAAAATTGAGCTATACTCAACGTGAAATGAAACTTTGCATTTTGCATAAGAAACTCAGCGCTACTGCGTACTTCGGTTACATTGCTTTATCATCCTATAGGAATAGCTCGAATACTAACCTTTGATGGCTAAAACTGCATTGATTGATGATTTAACGGATTTTTTGTGTAATTTTGTTGATTCGATTATACAGTTTAACTTGTCATTGCGTCATTTTGGTTCAGTTTTTCGACTTTTCTTCGTCTTTATGTGATGCATTGGGACTTAATTTGCTTCATTACTTGTGTGAAATTAAATTTACACATGCTATACTAACACAAACTGCTGGTAAAAATTGTAGGAAGCCGTAAAGTCAGTGAAAGTTGTTATTGGTAACACTTTATTTACATTTTAGACCAATTTCAACTTTCACGCTATCGTCAGTAACTTTTATTCAAGAGAATCATCCTTACCTTGTCCAATGTAATAGTTTAAGTGGTCCATAGGCCCGCGGGCTTCTGCATCATAATCACATGCTTGCTGATGTCATCATTATTGAATGCGATTGTGACATTAAAAGTTAATTGTAATACAAAAATCCCGTGGGCGTTGTGTGGGCTGCAGGGCTGGGTAATCCATAATAAACTTTAATCCTGTTTCCAATTATTTTTTGTTTTGCTGATTTGAATAGGCAGATTCTTTTTATAACTGGTCAAAGCCATTATCAGTTAATCATTTTTTGCAAGCACGGTTCTGCTTCGTGATGCTCGTATCAGCTCGTGTTTTGAAACGAGTTTCTTCTAAAATTAGAACTTGGCTACATTGATTTCGAAAAAGCGCCGCTTTTTCATTTTAGAAAATACTTCCTGATACAAGAGAACGAGAAGGTTTGATTAGTTCGTACACTTTTCTTTACTTAACTCACCGTCAAGCAAAAATAAAATCAAAAATTTAGCCATACCAAAGCAGCAATTTGACCAACATTTGCACTGAAAGCTCACTTTCGGTTGCTTGTTGTTTTTGTCAGGTCATATTCGGGCCAGGGACGAATCTTTAAAAGGCAGCGGTTTACACGCAGAAAAATTCAAATTTTCATTGTACTCGGTATTTCGTCGAAGAGTGTAACGAGTGGCGGGATCCATCTCCGCGGGTTAGTGCCTGATGGGGCAACACAGCTCCGAAGAAACATCGCAGCGGTAGAAGGCCTTTGCCGACACTGTGCGTGATTTGACCGACACAAGGATCAAACTCAAAACCTCTCGCACCGATAGCAATGAGCTTAACAACTAAGCTTGCCGTCAGTATTTGCACGTGTGGTTTATTGATTTACTGTACAGTACGTAGTAATGCATGGATGTTGGGCATTCAAACTTACTTTAACTGTTTGCTGTTGTAAACGCTCTAAAGGGGACGACCTTCCAGTCACTCCCTTTGGATTAGCCCTTGATTCGGCCCAGCAAACATTGCCCCAATAATTTGTTTTTTTCACTAAGGGCCGGGCCAAATGCATTTCGCCACATAACATTCGTATTTTATACTCAAATTTAGGTCAGGTTTACTCTCTAAATTTTCGTCGGTGCAATGTTTTAGCCTATTCTTATGGTAAAAGATTTTAAATTCAGCGCTACGGGCCAGAGATATCAAATGCAAAAGACAAAATGAGCATTACAGCCATCATTCCTTCTACCATCTTGCTGCATAAAGATTTTAACTGTTCTTGAAAGATAATAGTTTTCCAAATATTTTTTAGAAAAAGCTGACAAGTTCAATCATATTTTCGACTATTCATTTAAACCAGCTGGTTTTAATGGATGTCGAAATTCATCCTGGATGGATGAATACAAAACTTTATGGCGCAAAAGCGTTTCTCAAACTACTTCTGCAAACGTGCAGAAAGAAGATATTAAGATTTGTCATCGATTTTTACAACGCAAAAAAATGCTACGGTTAGTACGACGGATTCAAAATAACCTAATAGAAATCACGTAATGGTATAGGCCAGGGATGTACAACCTGCGGCCCACGTGATGCGTAGATGCGGCTCACTATCGACTTATCAAAAAATGTCTTAAATGTCTGTATTTACAGTGAAAACTGGACGTCTGAGTCGGTAAAAACCTTTTTTTGGTCTTTACCTAAAACTTCAGTGAAAACTAGACGTCTGAGTCGGTGAAGACCTTTTTTTTGGTCTTCACCCATAATTTCAGTTGGAGCAAGACGTTTTTTTGTGAATTTGCGGCCCAGTAAATATTTTAGTTTGCAAAGCGGCCCGTTCAAGAAAAAGGTTGGACATCCCTGGCATAGGCTAAATGTTGATTTTATCTGTGTTTTTATGCTTGCCATTTCTACTTTATTCTCCATGTGTTTCTGATCTATTTTTCGTTTCCTTTTTTTCTTCATTTTTCTTTTTCGTTTTATTTATTTTTATTTCGTCCCACCAACTTAGCGCTAAGCTGCGTAGCTATAGATATCATTTCAAGTATGTGGCAGTTTATGACTCGACCAATTATCGACCCAGTCTATCAACTGCCACGAGCCTTGTCCCCGGTACTCTTACTGTATATCCTATATCGGAATGGTTTTATGTGTGCAGCGTAGAGCCCCCACCCTTAGCGACAGTCCGACATACACGGTACCAGTAGTGCCAGTTTTTGATGTAATTTTTCCATCCAATACCGTCTTGACGGAGTCGTCATTTTTCCGTGGAATTATTCCAAAATAGGATGGCGAGCGTCAATTTACTATTTAATACGTTAGTTTAACACTTAGATCAACTACAATGCAAACGTCATGATAATAGGCTATATAAAAAATTTATGTTTCTACTTATTTGTATAAAATGAGGTTATTGTTTGCATCAGCGGAAGAAGGCTTAATTTTAAACAATTTAGCGAGCTGCGTAGTGATTCAGTTTTGTATTTTGCTATGTTATGACCTTGATACCTTAAAAAACGTATTCTCACATTTTTGCAATTGCAGAATATATTTATCAATACCGAAATCGGATCAATTCGTTTCAAGTCAAGACTTGCTGAATCGATACAACGAACTTTCACGTAACTCATCCTTTTTGTCGGAAGGACCTTCCCCTTCAATATGTAAGTTAAATCAACGTTGACACCCATACTGACGTCAACCTGTGCGAAACCGCAATCAATGATTAAAGTCCCATTGTAGAAAAATAAATGACCCCTAAGCTTGTTAAACCGGAGTCTCTGAACTTCGTCAAAACAAGTGAATGTTCATATCGTGATTGTTTTTACGTTGGCGAGTCCCTTGAAGCACCGTTGTGAAATTAGGGCTTCATAAACTGGGGCGATTTAGAAGAGGGGGCATTGTTCATCGCCTCCCCCCCCTTTCTGATTTTGTCTTCAGTGAAAAGGAGCAAATGATCCTAATAAGTGACTGAAATGTGCCAGGCTCTTTTGATGGTTTTTGTAATGTTAACCTTCCCCCTTTTTTAAATTTCTCGCGAAGTCACTGCATGAAACGAGCGTAAAGTAACCCTAAAATAAGGTCTCCGGTAGAATTTCTGAATTCCACTTATCTTCGGAGGATCACGGAGTCAGCAGCTTAAGTTGGAGTTTCAAGCATATTCATTTTCTGTAACAAAAGGCGGATTTTTGTTGGAATTCCAAGTCGATACCAGCTACAATTCCAAGTCGATACCGATATTTGTTTGTTGGTCGATACCAGTCGATACCAAATCGATATTTGTTGGAATTCCAAGTCGATACCAAGTCGATGTCTTTTGTAAAAACTTTGATGTAATCTTGTCTACGAATTCTAAGTCTTCCTCCAGTAAAAATAGTTTTGTATTTTTTGTTCGTAGATGTGAAAGAAAACGCCTCGCTTGAATGTAGAGATGATGCCTTTTGCGAAACTGTTTATCGAAGAGGCTCAATGAGAGCTTGTTACGGTACGTTACCATGTCCGCATTTAAAGCTAAAGTTTATTTTATCGTAAATCACATTTTTTGCTGCTTTTCCGTCTGCAAGAATAGAATGTGAAGGCATCATGCGCATGGTCAATTAGTTATTGCTTAGTATACCAAGCTGCCTGCTGACAAAAATCTGGTTGTGTAATAATTAAAAAAGATTTTGCGAAGAAAGAAAAAAAAAATACTTGAAGTAAAACTACGACACAGTTCATGTTTTTGTTTAGGCAATCGCGTTGAAGAAACGTTAAAATTTTGTGTAGCGGAAAACGAAGAACTCCATAACGAGACAATCTTGGGTTTATCCGATCATAGCATGATCATCCACTTGGCAACAAAACTGGTATATTTTTAGTGTATTTACTTGCATATTTATCCTCCTATCACGAGAAAGCGATCAAAGCGTCATAACGAGCTCGCCTAGAAGTTGCCAGCAGCCATCTGTTTACTTCACCGCGATGGGGGGAATCCCGGTAAGTGCCAGCTTTTCCAACGGCATGACTAGTAAACTTGTCGGCTTGTTCTCCACACTGTCCCTTTTGCTGAGGGTCAAGCAGGGAAGTTGTGAATACCAATTTAAAGTCATTGTTTTGACCCGACTTGAAAATGATCCCAAGTCTACAGCTCCAGAGGCAGACACTTTTACCACTCGGCCATCTGAGCTGTTAAATCGATATTGATTGAATATATTTAAGTTTAGGGTATTTTTAATGCCAGAACTCTGAGGAAGGCTGAAAGATTGTAAGTTCACTTTGTTCTTTCTTTCTAGTTCTATTTGTTGGTATCTGTCCTTGGAACACGATTTGAGTAGGTTGTATAAGCCAGTGTTGGGAGACTCGAGTCAGTGACTCGACTTGAGTCGACTCGAGTCGCTGCAAAAAATGACTCGACTTGACTCGAGTCGTTGCACAAATGACTCGGATTCGACTGGTGACTCGACTTTAGTGACTCGAGACTCGACCATTACGCCTCGAACTCGAGTCGCGACTCGAACCACTTGCTGATAATCTCGTTATTTTCATGAAAAAAATATGTGACTTGAAAGAGCTTCGTGTATGCACGATAATGACGATAAATTTAAGAGCCGACAGTTTGAGTTGGCTTGCGGCAAATTTAGGTCTGGTAGCAAAATAAATGGCAACTCTGGTATCACGCCAAAAGTCTTTATTTCGCTCCAGAGGTTGTCCATGGACCGGAAAAGGAGTTTGTTCCAGCAAGAATACATAGACTTTTTAGGAACAGGAGCCGGAATGGAACTTTTTTGTGACTTACCGGAACAGGAATTCCGGTTGACTGCGTAAAAAATGTTACAGAACTCTTGCCTTGATTGTTTGTTTCAATTTTCATCTTTTTGCTAAAAAAGTTGGTTAACTAGGCATGAATTCTTCATTGACTTTTGATCACAGTTAGGGACAGTGACCCGCAGTGTCTCCGCAAAAATCATCATTAATGACAAAGATTATTTCAGTTTGGCAACCTGACAAAACTAAACCGGAACATTTAGGAAGTAGGGGTTGTTTTTTTCGAAAATTTAGGAACGGATCGGAATAGGAACAAAGGCTTTAAGTTTGGAATGGAATTAGTATCAAAATTTTTTGTTCCGGACAACTCTGTTTCGCTCACGAAATTGCAATCGAATTTAGTCTGCATGGTACTGTAAACTTAGTTTAAGGCCTAGTAAATGGATGGCGTGGATTATTGTGACAACGCAACGAAATTAGTTAGGCTACCTTCTGAAATATGATTACGACTGAATTGGTTTTAAAGTTTGTAGGTTTAGCGCTACTGGTAATAAACCTGGCCTTGGCTTAGCCTAGATTAGTTGTGACTACTTTGGATTAATTAACCTGGGTAGCCATGGGGATTTTAATGCGTGATATCCCGACGGTATATTTAGGCTATAGTTGATATGTAAACATCTAATGTATTGTGGCACAGTTTAATGTAGGCCTACTTACGTTGAAATCCTAAAATTTATAGTTTGATGTATTGTATAGGCCTACTTACTTGCGTAAAGTGCATTTTAGTTAAATGTAGCGACTAGCGACAGTAAACAAGCAATTTTCAAAACTTCAAAAAAATAGGCTTGTTTCATCTGCTCAATAAGTGCGCATACGTCATAATTTTTGATTGTTTTTTGCACCATCTGTTTTTGGCATCTAAGTTATGTGTTCATAGCTATGGCATTACAAGAAAAAGAAAAATTCAGCGCTTTTCTACATTACGTGAATATTTAATATCAATTTACTAGGGAGTCGAACCGTTTAAAATATCGCTCCGGTTCAGGTTCAAAAAATTTAATTTTTAACGGTTCAGTTCCGGTTCAGGTTCACAGATTTGAAATATTAAAGGTTC
The DNA here is from genome assembly GCA_964006365.1 of Trididemnum miniatum. Lineage (NCBI taxonomy): Eukaryota > Metazoa > Chordata > Ascidiacea > Aplousobranchia > Didemnidae > Trididemnum > Trididemnum miniatum. Next base: position 15,278,057 of record OZ023242.1, on the reverse strand, counting down.
GGGTTCGGTTCAGGTTCAATGATCTCAAATTTAAACGGTTCGCGATTCGGTTAAGGTTCACGGAAAAAAAGCGGTTTTACCGGTTCGCGGTTCAGGTTTGGGTTCGGTTCGACTCCCTGCAATTTACAGTATAGGTTTATGTCGCTCAATTGCTTCATAGTAAAATTGTTTTAAACAACTTTATTGGCCTACAAGTCTATTTTCGAAACTAGTCGAGAATCGAGTCTTTATGTAAACCGACTGGACTTGACTCGAGTCTGTGGTGCAAATTATGACTTGACTTGACTCGAGTCGTTACACGAAAAGACTCGGACTCGACTTCCAGCGACTTGTTTCCAACAATGGTATCAGCACATATAGGAATTTCTCGTTTGACTCGAGATAAGTTCTATTTTTAGCCCTACTTGAAATTCTAACATCTTCAGGCCATAGGTCTCATGCCTTGCCAAATGGCATAACTGCTATGAGTAATATTTGAAATGGTAGCTGGTGAAAGTGTTGAAAACAAATCTTGTTTAAAACTTTTTGCGCCAGGCAACTGCAGATGAAGCTACCAAAGAAATGCTGAATAACTGCACCGCCCTTTTGCAAGCTTTAACTGCAGATTCAACAAGTCTAAGCCCTGATGAAGTTAAAAACATTGCGGATTTTCTTATCCGTGTTGGAAACCGATCTCAACCCCTTAACGTTGAAGTAAGATTTACGTGCAGATGATGGTACTTGGATTTTGATACATTGTACTTTTGTAATGATTTCTAATTAGATTATGATGGTGGTTTCTAATCTTTTTCTGCTTCAATGTCCGTTTTGATCATGACCAACCAGTTCAGCACTTTTACCATTTTTTTTTAAATTCAAACCTATTTTTTAACCTTCGATACGTGTGTGTTCTTCCCCAGTACGTATTTTTTTAAAATGTATGATACATTTAAAATGAATCTCTTAATCATTAGCGTATTTAGAAGGGCATTGTGACTTGCTTCCTCCCCCCCCCCCTTTGACTTTGTTTTTCAGCAAAAAACAACAGATGTTGCTGAGTGGTTGAAATATGACAAAGTTTTTGATGGCTGTTGTAGTTTATCTTCTCCCCATTTTTAAAATTTCTCCTACACCACTGCTACTGATAAACAGTTAAATTATTTGTGCATCATTGCCATTACGTTAGGACAACTCATATCTGGGTATTCAAAATTGACAATATGCACAAGCATGCTTGCAGTTAATCGAATAACCGAAGGGTACCGGTATTAACTTGTCATAAACGTTATCACTGCGCGTAAAAAGTTGAAATCAATACTTCACGACTGACAAATAATAAAAAAGCTGCTTTTTACCTAACCGCTGCAGCGGTTTTAATTGTCTTTTAAAATCTTTCGCAAGGCAGTAAGTTGTTCTCCGTACATCATCACACGAAATCGCTGCAGCCTTTTTGTTTCTTCATCCATTAACTACTAGGATATGTTTTTAAAGGATGGGAACTTTTAACGGAAACCGACTCCGTGATCTAAAAACTCACTACTTTTAGATTGAAGCCAATTTGTCTCTGCGGTACATGGCTAAAATTATATCCCAACTTGCCCAAGGAGTGTGGAATCACAATTCGTCAAGACGTAGGCGTAATCCTTGTACGAAGTCAACGCTTGCTCAACAACTTCAACTAGGCATTGCAAAAAAGTTTCCAGCAATGTGCTTGCGATCGGCATTAGCTAGAAACACGAGCCATTTGGATATCACTACAAGGACGTTTTTTCTGCGCGTAAGTTGCACATTTTATGGTGGATTTAAGGAGATGCTGAGGAAGCTGAAACCCACTACGCTAAATTTTTGGTTATATCAATGACTTTGGTACTTCCAAAGATGCGCAAAACCGCAATTTTTGATTCTTAATCCTGCCCCCCTCTTAGTGTTTTTACCACTTACCTGTTGGAAAACGTGTAGATACTTTTGATCGTTATTTGCTACAATGACGTAGCAAAATAGTTGTACGGGAAAATATAGCTACGGTTACTATGTAGTAGATTTAAGCGTATCTTATCTCTTTGTAAATAGAAAATGGCGGCAGTCGAACCAGAAAAATGTGTTACTCAGAAACGAAACTTAGAGTTGTTTTAACAGGTTTACAGACTAATGGTGTGAACAGGTACATGCTGTTAAAGTTGCTTGCTGTGCTTCAAAGTTATATATGGCTTGATGACTTTGATTTTCAGTAATTTCTAATAACTTTTTACAGAATTTTGAAACAGTGCTTTGTTTGCGTGGTTTGTTGAGATTGGAAGCTACATAAGCAGAAATTGAGTTTATAAGAAAAGTTTCGTCAACCTTGCTACATACGCACAGTCAATCCAGACTAGACTCATTTCAGACTACAAAGACTTTGTGTTGAATTGCTTGTCCTTCCCGCCTGGATTGACTATGCTGTGCTAAGGAAGGCTGACGAGTCTTTTTTACTGTCGAAACATGACGTTGTCTCTTGTCACCAGTGGCGCGGGAACGTTTTTTAGACAGGGGGGGCTCAAAATAGTAAGATCGTGTCAACGTCTGGGGGGCGAAGCCCCCCAGACCCCCCTTTTTTCGAACGCACGTTTTTAAGAGCAGGACACTCAGCAGACCTATTTTGATAGACATCAATTGCATGCCGCTCAAGTGACCGGAATTTTTTCAGGATAATCTTTTATCATGGAAAACAAGATTGCTTACTACCATTAGGCTTTTCTAACCATGCTCGAATTACTACTCATGTATTTGTAAAATGCAAATACCTCAATCACAAAACCAAAAAGTAGGCAAACAAAATTTGCCCGATCTAACTTTTGCTTTGCTGATCAGAGTTACATGCAACAAACAATGCCCCATTGAGGTTTAAAAATAACAAAAAACACGCAATCAAAATATAGCACTGAACCATTTTTTAACATAATGAGATGTGTAGATATAGGTATTTAGGTAGGCGTACTAGCTCAATTTTAGTAACAATCATCGGCAGTGCTCGAGTTGTGAAAACACTTATGGGGGGTGGTAGGCTACAACTTTTCATGCAGACCTAAAAAGAGATGGTCGTTATAGTTGTAAGGGAATGGTTTACGCTAAAATGTTTTATGGGGGGGATGGTGTTGTTTTCAGGGGGGATGGCATCCCCCTCAAATCGAGTAGCCTACTGATCATCGGTGCCAGTTTAGTAGTGATTTAGCCGCTTCATTGGGTTGGTAGAAAAAATTCAAAACCATTAAAAAACTCAACCAGAAGAGAACTTGCACCAGCTCATATAAGCTAAATTAGGGGTGCCCAACCAGTCGATCGCGATGTACCGGTCGATCTTTGGATGCTTGGCTGTCGATCGCGGGTCAATTTGGCATGTACACAAATCAGGTTGGCCACCAACATTTCCAGTTCATGTAACGCGTCCGGGCCGTGAAGACCTTTTTTTTAGCTTTTCACAAAAATTTTGGTGGAATTCGGAACATCTGATGGATTGAGGACCGTTTTTTTGCACTTCACCGCATTTTCGTTTACGATTTACGCAATTCCCATGATCAGTAGCGACTTTCATTCGAGCATTCAGAGTAGTTTGGCGTAAAGTGTTTGGCAGCTACAAGAATTGACAGCCATTATACTTTTACTGGGCCATCGTCCATGACTGCTGTAAAGGTTTGCAAACGCTGATATAAAACACAGTTAAAAATGAACTTCAAGCATTGAAAATTTTACCAAATTTTACGTTGACCAAGTGAATAATAACTGACTGATTTTTAAAAGAATAGTGATTCTTCGTTGGTTAAAAGCACTTTAAAAAATATTTGCTTCATTACGTATGTACGTTGCGAGCATTAATCACGTCGCACTCAGTGCATAATTTTTTTAATTGTCAGGGGGGGCTCAAATGGTTCAGGGGGGGCTAAAAAAAGTTCAGGGGGGGCTTGAGCCCCCCCTGGCACCCCACTTCCCGCGCCTATGCTTGTCACTTTTTTCACTGAGTTTATAAGTTTTACAACTAGTAGTGCATTTCGAAAAAATTTATTATCATTATCTTTGATCCATTTTTGTTGAGAAACATACACACAGGTCTGTTAGCTCAGTTTTTAAGGCATTGCTATCGGTGCGAGAGGTCTAGGGTTTGATTCCTGGCTCGGTCAAATCGGACAGAGAGCCGCCATGGTTAGTCACCGCTGCGACGCTTCTGCGGAGCTCTGTTACCCAGGCGTTAAGCAGAGAGGTAGGTCCCGTTACACGCTTGCGGGCGTAATATCGCGAGTATAATGACGATATGATTTGGAAATAAGAATAATTTCTTAGCGTATTTAAAAACGAAAATCGAGTCACAATAGAATCATGTCAATATACGAAGCAAAGCAACATTTTTTGTTTCGCGTTTTCGCCGGCCCTTTTTGGGTTCTTACTGGTTAACTTTAGGCTCTTTGTGTTTTTAAAAATAACCTACCGGTAATTTATTATTAGACAAGCTTTAATTCCAGAAGTCTAATGATAACGCCTTATACATTGGAGCAAGTTTTTTGACCCATCCATTTGCGTGCCTACTTTGAAATGTTTCCATTTGAGATTATAAAAAAACATTTGATTTCAGACTAGCAGCGTCAACCTTACGAAAAATCAAAATAATGTGCGTTTCCGCCCCGTCGTAACAAATGAAGATTCTAATAAGTCCTATGTGCCAATATCTTTATCCATTCCTCGAAGCGTAGTTGCTAGTTGCGGAGTTGATTCTACAGAAGATAACTCCGCAAACGCTGCTGACCTAAGAATGGTGTTTATTTATTACCACGACGATACATTTTTTCCTTCCAATGAAACCACTTTTAACGTGAGTACTTTGAAGTACGTGTTAATATAGAATTTTCGCGATTAAATCAAAACTGGCCGGTTAGCTCAGTTGTTCAGCACATTTCTGTCGGTGCAAGAGGTTAGGGAGTCGATTCTCAGGCTGGTCAAATCAGACACGGTCGCCAACGGCTTGCCACCGTTGCGATGTTTTTCGGAGCTGCTGTGTTGCACATGCGCTGAGGAGCAGGGATGGGCCCCGCCACTAATACCATGAGTATAAGGAAGATTTTATTTGTGCGGTTAAAAATAGATATTACTTGTAATGATAATCAGGGGATGTTTAATTCAATGGATTAAAAACCAGTCGTATACGCGCTGTAAATACTGTGCTATATCGTGTTAATGGAAATCAAATTGCAAGTCCAAAATTTCCGCGGTAATTGCATGTAAGTGGAATTCCATTGCGTATTAAAAAGGTCTAATTTGTTGACTAAAATAAGCTGATTTTTTCAGATTCTTTCTGTTGATATTGGCCCGAATGAAACAACCAGTGTAAACTTCACTGAACCAATCAGCATAGTGCACCATAATGCACCATTAACCAAACCATCCCTCATACCAGGAAACCAGATGATGGTAGGTACATCAGCCTGTCAATAGTTCTGTTTTTCGTGGGTCATAAGCCCGCGAAGTTTTGCATTACAGTATGATTAAAGTTTTAGCATCAGTATTGGAAGAAGTGTTTGTACAACAAGCGGTGAACTGTAGATGTGCATTTTTTTGTTTTCACTTCATGGAAAGTCCTGCTATCAGTAACTTTCTAATCATACCAAAACGTGTTTCTTGTTCACTTTTACCTGCGCTACCAAAAGTTTTCTCATCACGACCTCTTGCTGACATCATAGTTCACAACGTGATCATAAATAGGTCATAGCAGTTTGGAGTCAAAGCAGTCAAATCCTTGTAACACTCGCGGGTTAACGCCGAAGTGTGTAGCAAGTTACTGTGCTTATTTCCGCGGTTTAGTGCCTGGACAACACAACACAATACCGAAGGAACGTCATAGCGGTGGTGAGCCATGATCGACTCTACGTCCGATCCTAGTACAATTTGACCGGCCCATAAAAATCAAACCAACTGCTTTCCGCATCTATAACAATGTCATTGGCCCTGCGGCATCTGGTTGGAAAGTTTGAAGGGTTCTCCTATACATGGACCCAAGAAGCTTCTCTTAATACCTTCTTGGGGTACTGAAAAACTTTTCCCTCAATTGTATTCATCAATTCTTTAGGTAAAAAAAACCACGTTCGGGTGCGTATTTTGGAATTTCACGCTGGGAAATTGGTCCACAGAAGGCTGCTGTCTGAACGCTTCTGCAGATCCCCCTGAATGTTTGTGCTACCATCTAACAAACTTTGCACTTTTAGTTGTAAGTGTCGTTTAGTTTAATCTGAATCCTAATTTTGTTACAACTAATATACAAAGTGCGCATGGCAGCACATTTTTTGCTATTGTAGACTTTTTAGTGAAAAAGGGGCAATGGTCCTAGTTTGGATCCACCTTTGTCTTCCACACATGTCCTAACTAAGAGCTCAGATGGCCGAGTGGTGAGAGCGTCCGCTTCTGGAGCTGTAGACTCTGGTTTGATTCCGAGTCGAGTCAAACCAATAACGTTAAAATTGGTATTCGCAGCTTCCCTGCTTGACGCTCAGCATTAAAGGGTCAGTGTGGGAAACAACCCGGTAAGTTTACTTTATGTGCCGTTAAGAAAGACACTTAACGGGATTTCCGCATCTTGGTGTAGAAGACAAATAGCGGGCAACTCCTAAACGAGATCCTTATAGCATTTTGATCGCTTTCTCGTGAATAAATGTGCAACGAAAAAATGAACTTAAGCCACAACCTCTTTTAAAAACCGTTCAAACTTTTAGTTAATTTTAGTGCCAAATTGAAAACGCCGCAACAACCAAAAGCATAAATTTTCTCTGTTGCATTTATGTCTCTTCGTTTTTCTTTATTATAATTAGGCCTGGCTGTAAATCGCATCAAATTTTAACCAAACCTGGAAATCTAAAATGTTTTTTATTTTAGAAATCGGAAGATGTCCCCGCCAATTTAGCCCTATCAATCACCAGTGCTGTTGGGTGTTATCTTTCTATTTTTGGTTTGTTATGCACCATATTGCTTCTCTCATTAAAGAAGTAAGTTTATGAGTAAATGCTGGGCTGGTACTTGACATGAATTTTTAAACGTAACGTCAACATCTTGGGGCGTAGCTAGAGGAAAATGTAGAGGGAGGGGACAATTTACGATAGGACACGGATTTAGGGGGTCAAATCAATATTGCGGTATTTTACAGGAATGTTTTTTTTAGGTCAGATTAGATTATAGTTTGACTTCTCATTTATTTTAACTTCTTATCAAGTTTAATTTTAGTTTGAGTAAAAGAGGAGCCGTGTTACCCTGTCTCGCCACTCCAACATCATGTAAAGAAAACTAGCATCGGCTGCAGTAATGTTTTGCTAATGGAAACTGGTCTAGCGCTATGTACTCGGCAAACTATGTAGGAGGACGGGGCACATGCTGACTCATTACAAGGAGATCTTTTTATGAAGCACATATTACGGTTTAATTTTGATGTTTCTTGGCATTATCATTACCGATTAAACTTAACGTTATCTCTTTTTTTTATGCAGAGAGCTTCGAAAATTTCGATCTGGCAAAATTCTTCTTCATCTTTGTTCGAGTTTAATGGCTTCTTACATCGTCTTTGTTGCTGGTGTGTCAAATGCAGTGGGAGATGTTGTGGGGTGCGCAATTGTGACCGGTCTTTTGCATTATCTCTTTCTCGCTACCTGGTGTTGGATGTGTGTATATAGTTATGAAATGCACAATTCTTTAGTAAAGGTAAGGAGTGATGACGTGGTTAGCGAAAATGTAACCGGGGGGGGGGGGGGGGGGAGCAATTACAACAGGCCAAAAATTAGGAAAATTTAAAAGTCTTATAGGAATGCTTTAAACACACTTCAGATTGGACTTCATCCCAAAGAAGGACATTAAATAATAAAATAAATAAATAACTGAGGTTATTTTCAAATTATACTGAACGGAAAATAATTATACTGAACGAAAAATGACATTAACCCGGTGCCCCCCTCCCCCCCTGGCTACACCGCTGATAAGGGGTTCTAATACTTTAGTACTGATATTTCACAGCATATAAAGCAATGAAAATATCACAACATGTGAAGCAACGGTGAAGACTCGATGCAGCCATAGGACTGGTGATACGTCATTGGCCGGCGCATGCATGGGTTCGAATCCCACTCGTAATCAGATTTTTCTGATTACGTTCACTTTATCCTAAGATCTTGGTAGATTAAATTTAATTTCAATTCATTAATTAAAATTCTTTTAAGCATAACGCATTTGCCTAAAAGCGAATAGACTTTAGACTACAATATGTGGCTGCTATTTGTTGCTTTGTTGCCATAAAGTGCTAAGTTTTTCGTTTAAAAGTTTTGTTTTAGGTGTTTGCAAAATACCACAGTGGCTTTATGTCGAAAGCGAGCGTCGTTTGTTACACTGTACCTGCTTTCATTGCATCTATAACTGCTGGCTTGATAATTGCCTTAACGGACTCTCAATCCAATTCAAATATTTGTGGATCACCAGGTGAGCTTGTGATCAATGTTAAAGTTTCCGATCTCATTTGTATGAATGTGGTGCTATTTAATTTAATTTCTATGTTTTCGTTTTTCATTCTAGATAGATAGATTTATTTATTTCGTTGCATCTACATCACACAATACACGTAACAAAATTTTGTACCCATTAATAGCTCAGTAGTTAAGAACATAGCTACCCCCGGCCGATCAAAGCCGACACAGGGAGGCCAATTGCTCGCCATCACTGCGCTGTTTCTTCGAAGCTGTGTTGCCCAGGCGGTGAGCCGCGAAGACGGACCCACCACTCGTTACACGCTTCAGTGTAATACCACGAGTTTGTAGAAAAGATTCAATTTTGATTTAATTTGAACAGAAAGCAATGAGAGTAATGCGCATAAAACTTAAGACTTTTCAACGGTTGTTTACTGCACAAAGGTTACAGAATACAGACTCTTCGTGGTGCGTCATGGATCACTTCGGCTGGAGCAAATGACATACCAGCTCAACTGGTTGGCTGCTGATTAAAAGAAAGCCAGCTCATTTCGCAGTCGCCCTCAAATACTCTTGATTAATTGGTTCATCAATTTGCGAAGAACCTCGGCTAAATTTAAGTTTTGAAATGAAGTAAACGAGCAGATTATACTCATGACTTAATGAACATCAAATCTTTTGCAGATACTTCCAGCGTGGTAAATTATTATGCTTCCAATGCGTGTTGGCTCAAAGACAGAGCTCTTTACTATGGATTCTTGCTCCCGGTCGCAATTTTATTACTTTATAATTTTACGATATTTTTGTTAGTTTCCGTCGAGCTGAAAAAACAAAATCACCGGGTAATTGGTTTTTTAGTTGCTTATTTATCTTTCTATCACGAGAAAGCGATAAATACATTAGGAGTTGCCGACCATCTGTCTGCCACACCACACAAAGTTGGGGAAATCCCGCTAAGTGCCTTTCTCGATGGCACAAGTAAACTTTCCGGCGTGTTCTTCACACTTTCCCTTTAATGCTGAGCGTCAAGCAGGGAAGCTCTGAATACCTATTTTTAAAGTCTTTAATTTGACTTGACTTGGAGTGAAACCCGAGTGTACAGCGCCAGAGGCGGACGCTCTTACCACTCGGCCATCTGAGCTGCTAAATTTGTGTGAGGGTCGCCTGGCCACCGATTGGGGGTCACAGCCGTGTACGTGATTAATATAATAGTCGCCGACTCTTCGAGAATTTAAATGTTCAGCCATAGACAGCTATGGTTCAAGTGTTACTTGCTGTTCCGTTGTTATATTTGTCATACCTTGCATATTCTAATGCAGCGAAATACTTCCAAAAGGCGTGGTTTATGGTCAAGGCGTTTTGGCTTCTCCCGAAACTTAGCGTTGTAGATCTGTGACGAGTAATTAGATTATAGGTCTTTTAACCATCATACGGTAATAGTAATACTTTTCATATGCATACGGGAGGCATTTTTATGTAATGTACCCAGCACCAGCAGGACCTTGCTTTTTTCTGGATTGCAACGACTGTTCTATGACGCAGTGGCTTGGTGCGCAGCGTAGAGAGGTAAGCGCTGCTCTAGTTTTGGGTTCGATTCTCGTCGCGGCTTCGCTGGTGACATGTTCTCAACAGTCGGGTTCGTCAAGATAATAGAATAAAATAAGAATGTTAGTTCTGCTGGTGTTAGGTACATTACATAAATATGCATACGGGAGTCCATTCTCGTTATTGGACTAACATTAAGTAATCCAGCTGAGGTTGAGAAATAGGCTATCAATTATTTTCCATGGGATCAATTTTGACCCCAATTGACTTTTAGGTATGTGCCGCAAGAACATCATATAATATCATGAAGAAGAAACATAAAATCAGAGAATAGATGAAAAACCTTGAAACAGATTGGTTTAGCAATTCCTAAAGCGATGGGCATAAATTTTAAGACTAACCCAAGTTTCAGTGGCTATTATTTTCTTGGAGTCAGATTTGACCTCAATAATCGTATGAGGGTTAATTGTTTCTATTTGTGAATTGTTAGCTATTAACGCGCTAAACAGATCTATAAACTTGTTCGTAGAACACGTTGGTGAGGCGAGCAAGTGCCTGCACTATACACAGTGGTGGGATTCAAATTTTTTGTCAGCGGGTTCTATTACAAAAGTTATATATTTTCATCTGGTTAGGTTTCTACAAATGGTACAAGTATAAACAGCAATGTCAACCGGTGCGCTGATGTAGTAAAATTCTATGAGACGGTCCTATAGAACCGAGGCGAACCGGCTAAATCCCACCACCGAATATACACCATGTTAAGAATGACGACACCGTGCACCATCACCTGGTGTTGAAAGATGCTAGACTGTGTTTAACAAGTTAAGCTTAGAGGTGACCCGATCGGTTGGCGTATTAGTTTAAGACATTGCTGTCGGTGCGGTAGGTATTGGGTTCGGTTCCTGGGCCGGTCAAATTAGGCCCTGTCGCCAACGACTCGCCACCGCTGCGACGTTTCTGTGTTGCCCAGGTGATAAGTTGCGTAGATGAACCCCGCCACTCGTTACATACTTCAGCGTAATATCACGAGTATAATGAAGATTTTTTTGAGTTAAGAGATTGTTTTCAACTTTTTTATTTTTCCAGGTTGCTCATTTGAAGCGTTCTGCGACCGACTCCATGGTGATAGCTGTGACTATGACGTTTATAATGGGCTTGACGTGGATCTTTGCGTTTCTAATGCTCATCTCTACTAATGAGATTTACTACTCTGTCACGAGTTGGCTGTTCGCAATTTTTAACACTCTTCAGGTAAGCTAACAGTTAGCAAAGGAGAACCTTTCCCCCTGTAATTATTGACGTGAGATTTTATTTTTACGACACTCCCTAATGGAAAAAACATGATTGCTCTTCTCTCCCTTTGAAAATTGTTTGTCCACACTCTTACCAGTAATTACCAATACCTGATCCAAGGGATCTGTAAACTTCAATACAAAACGGTTTGAAAGCTGCTTCTACGACTGTTTAATAATGGTTGTTGCATGCTTCTTATGAATGTGGTGCATAGGTTTATTAGAACATTTTAGGTCCCCTAAGCTTAGGAGCCACTGCTCTTAAGCTGGTGTAGTTGGCAAGAACATCCTTCAGCGTCGGCAGTTTTTACCAAATTTGTGAAATTTTGTTTAGGGATTTGGAATATTTCTGCTAACGTTTGTCCGTCGAGAAGACATGCGAAATGTTTGGGTTGCTCCTATCCTGAAACTCTTGCAAATCTGTAAACAATCCACAGTTAGAGTTGAAACGCCGTCATCTCCGCAAGCTACATCAAAGGTTAAAAAAACCTCAACGTCAGAATTGAACAGCGATTTCTAATCAACAACTTCTTGTTTATTGAGGAAAAATAAAGCCAATGTAAATCTCAAAACTGAACGTTTCGACAACATAGATTCAGTTGTCATCATCAACAGTGTATGCAAGGCAGTACAAAACTGGTAGAACTAGAATTTACCATTCTAACTACAAGTTATTATCGTCCAGTTTTGAGATTTCAGTGACTTTATTTTTCCTCCTTAAGCTATTTTCCTCCTATATTTATTGTATTTTCGTTTTTTCTTTTTAATATTTGTCTCATAAAATCTGCAGGGCAAAATGGCTATTAACAAATTAAATTTTGCCATAGAGCGGGACAGCGCTGTTTCGGGCTATTATTCCTCATCATCCGCTCTCACGCTTAAGGTACACTCATCCTTCATAGTGCTTGATCTTGATCAGATAAACACCCCTCCGCATTTGTATACCCCCAAAAAATTTAACTTTTGTGGTACCTAACATGTTAGATAACTACTCAAGTTAAATTCCCCATGTGGCACGATATTCAGCAAGCCAGGAAGGACGACGCTTTAACATATACATTGAATTTTGTTAGATTTGCTGTATGTTCTTATGACTCTTGATTTAACCAGTCGGTTAACTCAATTGTTAAAAACATTGCCATCGGTGCGGAAGGTTTGGGGTTCGATTCCCTGGCTGGTCAAATCCGACACAGTGTCACCGACGGCTCGCCACTGCTGCGACTTTTCTTGGAAGTTGTGTTGCCCAGACACTAAGCTGCGGATGACCCCCGCCACTCGTTACAAGCATCGACGTAATAACGCGAGTATAATAAAGATTAGATTTATTGATTTGAACTCTTGATTTGAATTTCACTAAAATTGCTTCCCGCCACTGTCATTACACGAATGTTGCAAAAAGTTATGAATTATTGCGTGATATCAATGTATTCTATGCCAGCGCTTTTTAACAGGGTTTTGCGAAATCCCTGGGTGCCACAAAGTATTTACAACCATACGGTTTGATTACAAATGAATTTGCACGAGTTTCTACTGCAGAGTTTCTTTTATTTAGGCCTCCGACTGTGTTTTATTTGTGCACGGGCAGATTCTCTATTTTGCAAAAATCTCGAGAGCAAATTTCATGCTTTGTTTATTTTATGCGATATCTTTAAAGGCTGGGGGAGAGGGTAACGGAAACTGACATTGCCTTTTTTTTGAAAGCTTATGCAAGTAAACTGTGCTGACATGCACTTTACACAAAATTTCAACAAAATAACCACCCGTTTTCATTTTATGGGCCATTTTACACCCGATTTTCAGCCCATAATTCTTTACTACAGGAAAAATCGCCTGACGTCAGATAAGACTGCTGTGACGTAGCAATTGGAATCTAGCACAACAACATTTATGTGCGCGCTCATGCGCATGTTTTGCATTGTTCCTGTGTGTCGCGTGCGTGACTCTGCATTTACTGGTCGTATTTGATAGAACCGGCAGACAAGTTTCAAACAGCGCGTATCAACACAGTATCAGCTGACTTGCAATGCAGTCATTACAGTAGAGGTGGTCGCCTACGATATTTACGTTATTAGTTTTTGTGATTGATAAACTGTGAGAAATGCTGGGGTGTAGTAAGACCGGTTAACTTTACTCAATCTTATTTCCTGTTCTATTTCGATGACTTGTATTTCTCCACTCACTTATCACAAAAAGGTGCAGCTACACTTCGGTAAGCAGCACTTCTGTAAATACACCTCCACCAGTAGAGAACAAAGTGGCCAAACTGGCAAAGCTAGACAATTTTCGTGTCGATGCCAGCTGCCGCATATCCGTTACGTAAACATGAAAGCTTCCCACTGTTCTGAACTCGAGCGGGGAAACTGTGAAATGTGAATACCGTATGGTACTTTTTCTTGACTGGACCAGAACGAAAGGTCGCCTTTGAAAAGTGCCAATTTAAAAAAAAACTTGTTTTAGAAGCGTACGCGCATGGGGTGCAAATCCAGGAGGGATGTATCCCCCCAATATATTTCGTGAAGTGGAAAATTCCCCATACGAGTCAATTTCATCCCCCCAATATCGAAAAATGATCAATTTTGCTAATCATCTCCGCCAATGCTCATCATAGATTTGCACCCCTGCGTACGCGTCATTCGACAAAAATTTACCTATGGTGGATTGGCGATTTATCAAGGAATGAAACGTTTTAGTTGGCATTGTTACGTCATAGTAGCCTTACCTGACGTCAAAAAAATATTTTTTACTATGAAAATATATTGTTTTTTCAAGGCTCAATATCTCAAAAAGTAGTTGGAATTTTTTTGTCAAAATGGTCGCATTTTGTAGAGACAAAAAACTCCTTCATCTTACCCAAAAAACATGAAAATTTTCGATTTCCGTTACACCCTCCCTTTAAAAATTGGGTCCACCACGATTTCACAACTGGCCTTAAGGTTCCTTGATTCCAGAAACGTTTAAGAGTACAGTTCTATTGGTATACCATAACACATACCGGTACGTATATTTTAAATATCTGCCTTTCTTCGGCTTGTGGTTTTCTTTTTGAGTTTTTAGTGCTTGATGTGTTCCTAAATGTAGACTTTTTTGTGCAGAAACATTTCTTGCTACTAAGTATTATGCTCTAAGAAGCTTGATTACGCTCAGATTTTTATAAATTTTGTAAAAAAAAGGTTGTTTTTTGGATTATATGTAAATGCTATGTATATCTACTTGCATTATCCTTGTTGTACTGTGGGAGCTATTTCTTGTATTTTTACGAAATTGTATCATTGGCTGGTTCAGTGGCAGTGGAATCAGTTAAAAGCTCAAGCACCCTGTAACATTTTAGTTATATACGGTGATATATCATAGTACTTCGATACCTTAAACCAGTGGTTCTCAAACTTGTCGAAAGTATCGAACTCAACAGGTGTCATGCAAGCATACATCGAACCCTTAATTATAACCAGGAGCGGATCCAGAAAATTTTAGAGGGGGGATGCAGTTTTGAATTAGGTTAAATGTTGAATGAGTGCAAAGACGTTAGACGTCTAAACCGGAAAAGGGCATAAGCTCTTTGAAAATGTTTCACGTCAGGGGCGTATTCAGAATATTCTTAAGGCGATGGAGGGTGGCATAAAATTTTTACATTTTTTAAGCGTATTTTTTTTCCGGAAAGTTAATTCGAAGCAAATTGAGGAACAAAAATATGGCTCTAGGGGGGTCCGGAGGTATGCTTCCCCGGAAAGTTTTCAAAAATTTAGACACTGTAATGGCCATTTTAGCGCTTTTTGAACACTTTTTATGGCAAATTCTGTTTAATTTTTTGCCTCTAACTCTAAGTCCTTCACCAAATATGATTCATTTTGTTCGCACATTTTTGATTCATGCGTGCTTAAGGCGTAAAGATGATTGTTATCAAATAGGTTTGAAATTATGGAAAAATTGTATTCATCAAAAACAGCGTTGAAAGAGTATGGTGGGGGAATGGATCATTCCACGCAGAGATAGCCATTTACTACAACTGTATGCCTTTTTGCAAAAACTTATTCTGATCTTAGCCGAACCCCTGCTACAGCCTCACCGAACCCCTGGGGTTCGGTCGAACCCAGTTTAAGAACCACTGCCTTAAACCAACATAAGTGTGAGATAAGTATTTTTAACTTTTTGTCCTTCCCCCCCGGTCATAAAAAGTTTGTGGATCCGTTCCTGTCAACTTTATAATTAGCTCATCATTGTTTACAACTACTCTATAAGAACTTGCTACTTGAAATGACTGTCAACGTCTAGCTTTATATATCATGATTGCCGAGCAAAAAACTGAATTGATGTTAACAGGCGACATTAAGAGCATATAACTGCTACCTCTTTTAATGTTATTTACCGACCCGCAATAGGCGGCTACGGGCTTCACGCTACGCTGCATTTTCTGCCGTTGCTTTGTTTCTTGCCGTGCTCTGGTAAACGCACCTGTACTATCCGAAATATTGAAAACTGAAGCTTTCTACCGCCAAAAAAGAACCGACTTGCTTAGGTAGGCAAGTAACATGTTGTTTCGGGTTTTCGGGAAACTACATTGTGAATTAAAAAAAGCTATCGTCTTTTTGTTTGCAACATCCCTAAAATGTCTTTTTTTGTTGTTTATTATCTCGCAATCATCGCGCATTTTCTCAAGAATGATGTTCCCAAAATTTTACGTTTTTTTCCTTTTGAATAAAAACGATTTTATGAGACTTACTTCGCACATATTTTTTGTCCGACTTTTACAAAGATCGGACCAACGATGGTTTAAATGAATTGAAAAACATGGGCCACAAAGCGTGATTTGTTCAAACCGCAACCTCATTGGCCGATTGGTGGGAACTCAAGCCACCGTGCAAAATTTTCGTGATGCACGACAAAAAGGGCTCGTTTCGATTGACGTGTTACGGTTTTCGCAACTAGACGCGAGCTAAAAAAATAAATGAGAAAAGTGAAACTGTTTTCAAATTATCGAACAAAAAATTCAACAAATTGCGCAGTGAACTTGTGCTCGATTCAGCAGCCACCAGGTATGTAATTGTAAAATCAGCTCCTCAAGTCACGAGAAAGCGATCAATGCACTATAACGAGTTCGCCTAGGAGTTACCGGCCATCCGTCTACCACACCAAGATAGGAGAATCCCGCTAAGTGCTTTTCTCAACCGCACAAGTAAACTTGCCGGTTTGTTTTCTACACTGTCCCTTTAATGCTGAGCGTCAAACAGGGAAGCTGTGAATACCAATTTTAAAGTCATTGGTTTGACCCGACTTGGAATCAAACCCCAGTCTATAGCTTCCAAGGCGAGCGCCCTCACCACTCGGCCATCTGAGCTGCGTGATGTAAATCTTGCAACCTGCGCAATTATCACTAAGGAATGCCTGACTTATCCCACCTTGTTTTTGTGAAGTCTGTGAAGTGATTCAATGGGGAATACAAAATAAAAGTATCCAAGAAAAGCAGTCTCTCTTTTCCTCTTGAGACACTACAACAGCGAGAGACTTTACCTTTCATAAAAATAAGCGAGGAAAAAACTGAAGGACATTATTTGACGCAACACAACCCATTAACTCATCGTGGCTCGAGGACACTATAGAGCCAGTTGCAAAAACTTGTAATAGAGCTGGGATTTGTCATAAATCCTACCAGGCACAGAATGAAAAGACAGCTGAAGAGCAATTGACGAATCGAATTTCCAAATTTTTTTCGGCTACACCGCTACTTTCAATCACTCCATTTACGCGTTTTTTTTTTTGAAAATCGCTGGTTGCACAGCTCAGATATGGAGTGGTAAGAGCGTCCGCCTCTGGAGCAGCAGTCTGGTCAAACCAATGACCTTAAAAGCAGAGGTGGGCAACCGCTACTTGAAAAGTAGCGCCGCTGCCGCTTCCGCTTTTTGACCAGAAAAGCAGCGGCGCTGCCGCTTACCGCTGCTTGTTTACGAAAGCAGCGCCGCTGCCGCTAGTGAGTGCAAAACAGCGTGCGCTGCCGCTGTTTTGAAGGAAAAAAAATAAAATAAAAAGCACAAAGGAATTTTAATATTGTAGGCCTACTGGTGAAATTGCAACTTTGTTGACGGAAGTAGCATAGTAATGCGAGCAATGAAAATCAAAACGAAGTGACAAAAAGTCAACAATCACCTTCCATTTCATCCAATGAGATACAGGGCTCTTTGGGGAGAAGTTGATTTTGAAATCTGATTGGATGTAAATAGAAACCAATGGTCAGCTTTTTAGTGAATAACAAAAAACAGGTTGAAAAGAAATAATCAGAACACGTTGAAAATAAAATACAAATTGAAAATACAATAGAAACAAGTTAAAAAATAAACGCAGGTTGCAACCAGCGTTAAATAATTAAAACACCATTGATCGGTTGCATACTCCTTTTAAAAATACAAGCATTTCGAAATGCTGGTCCGTTAAACTACTGCGCTTATGCTTTAGCACGTCTTTTCCCACGGAAAAAAGTCGTTCAATTGTCGCGCTTGAAAGAATCGCGGTATTTAAGTGAATGGACATGGAACGAGTCCCTCAATATTTTGTTTGTAAAAAGTTCCGGCGAAAGTCGTTCACGATGGAATGCAGCTTAATTCAAAAACTCATCCATCACATGCCCCTCTGAAGCCTGAATTTGGGGTTCGACATTACATGTAGGCCTAAGCTCTTGAAAAAAGTAGTCTCCAACATGCTTAGCTGGACAGCTCTTAATTTGTCAGTGATGTCACATGGATGGACTTCGCTCATCCGCGATTGTACCCAAGCAGTGGCGCACCCAGGATTTGGCAAAGAGGGGAGAGCCACAACCGGGGGTATTGGGGTGAAACTCCCCGCTACCAACAAAATTTTATGATTTTCATATAAAAAACACTCATTTTAGCACACTTTTATCGAAAAACGGCATACAATGAGTGCAATTACCAAGGACAATGCAAAAATGTTTTCCCAGTTTATGTCTAAAAACAGAAGCTTGACTAAAACAGGTGAAAGAAGGCTTTACCCATTATTAGTTTGAGAAATTATAGACCGAAAGTTAGGTTTTAACACCTTATTACAGGGCCAAAGTGGGGGGCATGGCACCGTGCCCCCCCGTGTGTGCCTACGACTAAATGCACCATTTTTTTGTTTCGCACCAATTCAATGCCCTCATTGCCAATTCAAGCATGAACCAGAAAGAGAGCCAAGTAAGTTTAAATGAACGATGCAAAGCGGAAGCAACGTGGATTTCCGAGTTGTGCAGCAAAGGTTTAAACCTCCGCTTAATTCCTGCTACAATCGGGAAAAGCAAGGACTGAAAACTATCACCCTGAGTCTGGCCTGATTGACTCCCATGACAAAAGCTTATCGTACTGCTATGCTACACCTCAAGCTTAATCCACATGTAACGAAAAATTTAGAGCATCGCCTGACATCAAAGCAAAAAAGTAGACAGCTGCAATTAGCACCTCTAACAAAGATAAACATCTAATAACATCGCGGGCGCGGCATTCTCATCTCCACATTCTCCAGACTGCTTTACATCACACCTTATAAGCAAATAACGAAGTAAATTTGAGACTTTGAAGAAAACTATGAAGCACCTCTCTCTCCCATCCTTCTACTGGAATTTTCTTCTCACCTCACGTATCTCCCGCTGAGAAGCCAATTCTCAGAGACTGAAATTTTTACACAAAGTTTGTTTTCACAATCTCAGTTAAAAAGTCAAAATGAGATTATGAGAAACAAAACTTTTAGTTGCTGTATTCGAAAGAGTTTTATCAGCGCCGGCGGGAGACTATCTGCATTAAATGGGGCGCTGAAGCGCTGCCGCTACTTGGCTAAAATGACAGCGGCATGTCGCTGGTGGCCGAAAAAAACAGCGGCGCTGCCGCTACCGCTAGCGAAAAAGTAGCGGCGCTAGTAGCGCCGCTGTGCCCAGCTCTGCTTAAAAGTGATATTCATAGCTTCCTAACAGCATTAAAAGGACAGTGTGGAGAACAAGCCGGCAAGTTTACTGGTGGTGTCATTGGAAAAGGCATTCCGCGGGATTTCCCCACCTTGGTGTGGTAAACAGACGGTCGGCAACGCCTAAGGGAGCTCGTAATAGAGCTTTAATCGTTTTCTCGTGATATGAGGATAAATATGCGACTTAATTAAGAGCACTTCTAGTAGTTCGTGACAAATGCGCGTGTAATTTATTGTCGATAAGTGATGGCAGGTGACAAAAAATCATCCCAAAATTAATGCAATAACAATTAAAATAGCAAAAACGCAAGATTTCAGAAAAATCTCGCCGTCATCACGAACACCAAAAACCGTATGACAGTGATACGGCAAAAATTTTCGAAACTTCGGTATTTTGAAATTCAGCAGTGATTCTTTAACAAAAATAACACTGGAACACATCACTACTTGAATGTAGACACATAATTTCAAAATCGCCTTGAGAGAAAACTAACACAGCTTAAATGGCAGCTTGTCAAAGGGAGAAGCGCGACTCTTCGGCGCGGGATACTAGACGTGGCCGTCTCCGCGTTGAAACACCCAACCCAGGCCCAGCGATGGCGGAAGCATTTCTGAAGTGGGGGAGGGGAGCAAAACCAATGACCAGATTTTCTTCGCCCCATAACCCATATTTAGTGTGTCCACATGTGACATGTCCATTGTCCATTTTATGTGGGCTTCAGACCCACGCTTCTTGCTTTAAGCTTCTGTTCTTCCCACCCCATAAACAAAATTGCAAGGAAAACATATCTGGATTTAAGCTCTTTCCTGGGTTTCAATTTCGATGGTAGGCCTATTAAGTTTCAAATGCATTCACGCAGGGGTATTATTGTAGAAATAAACGCGTAAGTTAGAGCCACCCCACCAAAAAAGTGGGAGAGCCATGCTCCCCGCCCCCCCGCTTCCGCCACCTATGCCCTGGCCCCTACTAGGAAAAACAACCTCTAACTATTAACCTAACCCACTCCCAAAACTCAAGCCGAACCCTGATATCGAGCGTCAATGTCTAGTTGGACTATTCGTCCGAGCAGGTCACGCGGAGTTATCCCACATCGAAAAATCCTGTCCTGTTTGAAATCAATATATCAACCTCTAACACCAAAAAGCAATAATTTTTACGAAAATTGAGGCCGGAGCAGTTCTGTCGCATGAATGCATTCATTGAATTTTTCAGCACTACACCAGAGGCAATGAATAGTAGCAACTTAACAATGAATTAAACACATGCTACGTCACGATTGGACCATATAAATAACTAGTTTGATCACTAATAAATTTTGCGTCATGTTACTAGCAATAATATGATTAAAATACCAGACCTTGAGTATACTTGTGGTATTACGCCGAAGCGTGTTAACGAGTGGCATGGTCTCAAGGCCTTAAGGGCCCGGGCAATACAGCTGCAAAGAAACATGACAGCGGCTGCGAGCCGTTGTCAACTATGTACGATTGATTGACCCGAAAATTGAACCTCAGAACGTCCGCGCCTATTGCGATGTTTCTACCCACAACGATAACAGGCCGGTTTACAAAAAAGCCCGAACATTTCATAGCACAGCAAATAGGGGGTGAAATGGCTTAGGAAGCAAAAAGAAAGTCAAATAATTCTCATAACTGGACAGTGAAAGTGTGAGTTTGTACACTGACAGTCTAATACATGACGCTGATGATGACAGTTGAATCGTGTTGACGAAACGTCCAGATACGAGAACTTCGGCTTTATTTTGCGTTCACTAATGACTCATATCAATAATCTGAAGCATTCTAAAAGATACATCATCAAAAACTCCAAAAGCATTAGTACAATCTGGGACTGGTGCGGTGAAATATTTACTATAGCAAACAGGGGCGCACCCAGCATATACCAAGGAGAGTTCTGAAAAAAAATCTCGATCTCGCACTCAGGATCGAATCCAGAAAATTTTGGTGGAGGGGGGATGGAATTTTGAATTAGGTAGAATGTTAACTAAATACAACATTAGACCCAAAGAAGACGTAAAAAGCCTTTTGAAAAATGTTTTCATGAGTGCGGCCTTTTCCAAAAATTTTGCAGAGAGGAGGCACAGAATTTTGACATATTTCAAGCGTAGTTTCCTCGGCAGAAATATTTTGAAGCATATTGAAAATAAAAAAGGCTCTAGGGGGCCATGGTCATGCTACCCCAGAAAATTTCTAAAAATTTACATACTGTAGTGGCCATTTTAGTAGTTTATGAACAATTTTATAGACAAATTTTGTTCAAATTTTTTGCCCCTAATTCTGAGTGTTTCACCAAATAAGATGCATTTTGTTCGTAGTCAACATTTTTAATTATGCGTGCTTAGGGCGAGAGCTTTAAAGGCTTATTGTTATCGAAAAGGTTCGAAATTATGGAAAGAATAAATTCATCAAAAACATGGTGAAAATGCATCCCCCACATCCCCCCTGAATCCGCCCCTGCCCGCACTGATAACAATGTCTCTTACCACAACACCAATCAGCCGATTTGGCTTCAGTATGATGTGAGGCAAATTCTGTCACAGCTGTTTGAAATAACAGCACGTACTGCACTTGCACAGTTTGGACGGTTCACTTTAAAAACAAGGGTTTGGTTTTAAAAGGGGGGGAGGGTTTACTTCCACCTAAGTGCGCCGCTGATTGCAAATATCAGCCTATCTTAGTATCTTTTAAAGGTAACCTTGGCGATATTAAGGGAAAATCTAATCGATTAGTTAAAAGTAAATGCGCTGGTAAGCCAGGGTGGAGCAAGACCAACAACGCTTGTCTTCAAAATCAAATCAGAATGCTAACTGCATAGTGAATCCTGTACCACGGCTACTGGTCAGTAAGCACGCATTACCAAAAAACTTGCAATAACTCAAAAATGTGTTATGAGAAAGAAAAAAAGCAATATTTCGTGCAGCAAAAACTGTGTGAAATAGAAACGCAACTGTGCCGAAAACAATTCACCTAACAAAAAAGCAAGCACCGCACTCTTGGCCAATACATCTGTGGTGATTCCTACTTGAGTGGAGAATATGGCAGTGGTTGAAGAATTGAACATTTCATTGATCGTATAAGAGGCACTGAAAATAATGATTTTATCATATATTACAAACAAAACAAATCTTCACTCATACTCGCGGTATTGCGCTTTAGCGGGTAACAAGTGGCGGGGCCCTTCTCTGCGGCTTAATGCCCGGCAACACAGCTCCGAAAACATTGCAGCGGTGACGAGCCGTGGGCGACAGTGTGTCCGCTTTCACTGGCCCGAGAATCGAACAAGAAACCTCCCGCGCCGATATAGATATGTTCAAGCCCAACGATATAACCGACCAAGTCAAAATTCTACAGTGAACAATTTACAATCTACGCTTCAAGCTGCATATGATCAGAAACAACACACCCAGCGCAGCTGCGATGTGTTTGCTCGGGTAAACTCCGGTTATACTCCAAAGTAGATTGTTTACAACGCACCAGTATAATATACAGTATCTTCCCATGTAGGTTTATTCCACGCAGCTTCTCTCGTTTTTTTGCGATGATCAAGATCTTTGTAAGCTGAAAAATCAAGACCTATAACACCAACAGATCTCATACTCAAAACAACAAACTTTTAAGACGAAAATTAGATATCTGGAATCAGGAAAAACTATGGAAAATGGCGTTTCGCTTTAAGTTGGGTCCTTACATGCCCATTTTAGTGCCCTACATTTTAGCACTTAACTTTGGCATCTAGGCATATTTTGGCACCAACATTTTTTTTAATACAAAATACTGATAAAGGCAAAGATTAGAATTCCGAATTAAAATTTTTCTTTTTTGCTATTTCAATTAGTATATAATTTGCTTAATGTTTAAACGTAGGCCGTTTATTTAAAATAGGCTTTCCCACTTCTTGTACCATTTCACATTATACCAAAGACACAAATTGGCAATTGCAGCATCATTGCCCGATGTTCAACATAAATAGAATAAATTATTAGGGTAAGTTTATTGTGTATTTGGGATATACATTCCCACCTTTGTGTGGTGATAAAGAGATAGAAAACAACTTTTAAGCGAGCTTGTTACCGTTACATGCTTGTGTCATTTTTTGTATCAGCATCTGCGTACAATAGCAGAAAAATATTACTGCTTTGTTTCAAACTCAAGATCAAAACTGTTTCTTTAGCTTTACTCAATTTTAAAGATTAAACAAATCAAATTAATCAAATAAACACACTGTTTGTCTCAAACTCAAGATGAAAACTGTTTTTTTAGCATTACGCAATTTTAATGAATAAACAAATCAAATTAATCAAATAAACAAACAAATCAAAACATCTTTACGCTAAAGATATCGCGCTGAAGCACGCAACGAGTAACGGGGCTCATCTCCGCAACTTACTGCTTGGGTAGCACAGCTTCGAAGAAACGTCGCAGCTGTGGCGAGGTGTTGGCGACCGAGTCCGATTTGATGGGACCAGGAAGCGAGCCCTGAACCTCCGGCGCCGATACCGGTGTCTTTACCCACAACGCCAACTGGCCTGTTTTAACACATTAACATCTAAACAATCGATCAATTCAAGTATCATACCCCATAAATGATGGACTACATTTAGATCGCCGATTTCTGAGAAAAAACCTCCGACAGCTTCACTATTTTCTTGACGTGAACGAATACCTTTAGCCCTGATAAAGACAACAGTTAATTCAAGTTCTCAACGTCAAAACTAACATGCAACATACCAGTTGTTAGCCCATTCAATCATTGTTCCAGGCTGCAACGCAAAGAAAAATATTAGACGTACTGCTTTTACTTTCATGCGACCAGTGGCGTAAACAGGTTCATTTTACAGGGGGGGCAACAAGGGGGCAAGCCTTGTTCAAGGGGGGGGGGCAACAGTTCAATGACATTATAAGTAATGACGTCATAATATAACGCGCTGGCTTGGATTACAGTCACTAATACCGTTCTGACTGAATCTGCTATTGTTGTAATAATTGTTGTTGTAATGATTGTACAATATTATTGTAGTGAAAGAAAAGTAAAGCTATTTTCAGACCGACTATGACTTTTCATCAGGGCTGCGAACTCGATCGATTTTTAACCGAGTTCAAAAGATATTTGCAAGTCCGAGTTCAAGTTCGAGTTCTAAGAATATTATTTTTCGAGTTCGAGTTCGGCAAAAATGACCGAGTTCGGCGAGTTCGAAGCCCTGGACTTCATAGGTCGCAATGGCATAAACAAATAAACGACACGCAGCTTTTCTTTTGGTAAAATCATAACTTCAATTCACACGGAGTGTGGCTACTTGAGCAACAAACTCTATTTCGTTGTGATCTTTTATTTCTTTTCAACAATTTTAATATCTTTCTAATGAACTCGAACAGTTTTATGCGAGTTCAAGTTCGAGTTCAGAAAAAATATTTTTCGAGTTCAAGTTCGAGTTCGGCAAAATGATCGAGTTCTTTCGAGTTTAAGTTCGCAGCCCTTCTTTTTATCAAAAGAGATGATAGCATGACGGATCACGTGAAACTTTAAAGTCACGACAAAATTGAAGACCGAAAGAAAGCACATTAACCGGTGAAAAAAAGCTTGCTTAAAGTTTTCGCGGTTCATTGCAACAAAAAACGACAAACAAGACTACAAGATGCAGCGGTAATTAGATAAATCCACAACAAAACAACGTTGACAACTCCCCGCAGCGCGGCAGTGGCGACTATTTTCATCACTTTCACAGCGGGAAACCTGCGCTCGCTTAGTTTACACATTGTTACACAGAGGAAATCAAAAACTTTTTCGTCCGTAACTTGATTGATCTGGTAAGCTTTGAGGAATACGCGAAAAATATAACTTTTATGTACAATTTTACAGGGGGGGCAAGAGGGGGAGCAAGACATTTTACAGGGGAAGCACATCAAGCAAACTTGCCGGCTTGTTCTCCACGCTGTCCCATTAATGTTGAGCGTCTAGCATGAAAGCTTCAAAATTTCCATTTTAAAGTCATTGGTTTGACTCGACTCGCAATCAAACCAGAGTCTATAGCCCCAGAGGCGGACGATCTTACCACGTGGCCTTCTGAGCTGCAAAATACCAAGTTGAAGCTTAAACAGAGAAGCCAATAATATTTATGAGACACGAAAACGTCAAAAATCGAGTAAGAGTTCGCCTACTCCTAACATTCTAATAACGACACGTCAATGAAGATGCGATAAAAAATTGTAGTTTCTTGCGCGTCGCTTTGGTGTTGGTATTGAATCTTTAGTGTAGTAAGGGTGGCAACAACCCGATGAGCAATTCTCCCTTTGTTGTCTCCCTCGTACACTCTAAGCCTCAGACCATGATGTTTTACTAAATTTTTAATTGCTTGCATGTGTTATTTTTCAACTATTAGTTGTTAACTGTTATGGTATGAGCGTGTACAAAATAAATCTGTTCTGTCGCCAGTGAGTCGGTAAAAGTAACTTTTTACTATCAAATTAGGCACTCATAATTTCTCACATTTACGATCATCAATGCAATGCACCAAAGCTTTAAATTCTCTGTTGCATTGTGCAAACAATACATTAGCTCAGAAGTTCTATTTTACTTACTCTCAGTCGATAAGATCGAAGTTCGTAAATATTTGGGCCTTCTCTTGGCAGAACTTCATTCCAAAATGAAAATTCGTAGAGGAGTTGGTTACTGCGTGAAGTAAGCATTTTACTTCTTTTTTCTCTCATTTCTTGATACCACGTGGTCTGGCCGAGCTCACGATTTGTTTTTCCAATAGCAGGAAAACCATCAGTGTAACGCCATAAGTGAACTAAAAACAGTGATTGATTGATTTATTCATTTTTATCCTCCAATCACGAGAAAGCGACGGAGATGCCATACGTAGGACGAATCTAGACTCGCTTAGAGGCTGTCTTTGCTTCCGAGTTTTCCACTGGAGTTTTGCCTTTGCCTACTTGAATCTGCTTCTTGTTAGATTCTACCAAACGGGATAATTATTATCGAGATGCATCTCATCCAAGTACGCAACAACGAGACTTAAGTGAGAGTTGAACCATCCACCTTGCGATCGCGGTCATAGCAAAAATGACGCTTCGAACCACTATGCCACGCTACTACCCTAAAAAGAAACTGTAAAAAGTAACGAGGTTATTTTACATTCTTCAAGGAAAGATGTGTTTTGGAAGTGGGGCTGACTATCTGGCCAGGGATCAACTCACCAGTGAGCCCTTAATCCTGGTCCAAACTTAAAACACTAGGCTGATCCAGGGGTGGACAAACTTTTAGCACAAAGGACCGCATTCGAAAAAACCTTGAAGCCGAGGGCCGCACTGTTTGGAAAAGCAAAGTAAAAAAGCTCATCACAACCGCAGATGTCTTTTTTCCTCCCGAAATTAAGTGAAGAGCAAAAAAAGGTCATCACGTCCGCAAACGCCCTATATTCCACGCAATATCATAAGGGTACAAAGTTCATCTTTCTGAAGTGCCCGCGGGCCGTAGTTTGCCCACTCCTGGGCAAATCTATAACTCCAGCTAAAACTTACACCCAAAAATCCTGTCTTAAACCCGACTGTTCGACGACACAGAGCCCCGTCTCGGTCTTGAAAGCACGGGCTTTAAGCATCAAGATTAGGTTTTATTATAAAAATATTCAATATATTTGGCTTAGCCCAAGCATTAAACTAGTCTCAAAGGATCTTGAATCCACTCATAGCATTGCCCGACTATGTCGCTGAAATCAAATAACCTCTGCTATTAAGCGATTAAAAAATCCAAAGTACCATGACTTTCAATTGACGAGCGGTGTGCGCCTTTAAAACTGGGTGACTATTTAGCATGACCGACTCGGCGTGAGACCCCAAATTCAGGTCCCAACCCTAACACCAACCCCTACTACACCTAACCCCAGCCCTAAATCGAACCCGAGTCCTAACTAGAACCATGAAACGTCTTAACGTCGAGCGTCCTACATCAAGTTAAGAAATTCTATTTCGCCCTGTTTAAAACCAAAAGTTGATAGGAAGATGTCTGAACAGCTTTTACAGAAAACTCTGAAAAAGCATAACGCATTGAGCTTACCGACTTGATCTTGCTCCCCATACCAACATGACCAACTTCCAACAATTTCAACCGGAAGAGAGGAATCATCCGAAATTCGCATTACAAACTCGCTACTACAAAACGTATTAAGTATAGGTTACTTGGTACATCTATAACGGTAACTAAAACTGATTTATAAATAGTAACGATATAAGCATCAGAGCATAGAATCACAATACATTACACAAAAATTTGCTCTTTCCATGCAAACCTTACAAACTCTCAAAAAATTACAACGACGCCTACATTTTTACTATCTCAGCTACATGTAGTAGCACAAGGTGCAAACACAATAAAAATCTAGTATAAAACCACAACAACCTAAAAATTCAACTTCAAAAATTTGTATATATGCTACAGCTACGGTATTTGATTAATGATTATTACTCATATACGAGTATAATACATTTAGAGGAATGATGTATATATAGTATCCTACATCCAACAATGAATGTAGAAGTTGTAGACGTCAAATATCAAGTAGCATGTCTACGACAGAAAAAAATACTAGCCTCGTCCAGAATACGAAAAAGCATTCAATTCAAGTACAGCAAAAACAAATGTACATAATTCCACCAAAATCTCACCATAACTTCTTGTACGCTATCAATGCTTCGGGCTTCACATTATGAACTACAAAAAAATAACAAAACTAATTGTAAAACAATGCCATGAAGTCAAAATTTAGTAACAATGTAACTAAGTTGTTAAGAGAATGAATGAACTCATTCTGAAAAGAGAGTTAAAATGGAAATCTTACATTGAATTTTATACAGATGGTTGACATCTTTCTTTGTCAGAAGAGAAGATTGAGAGTCTTTGCGTGGAGTGACTTTTGGCATAAAAAAATTCTTCACGTCAGCTGAACTAACACTTCTAAAAATATAAATTTGTGTGACAAAATGACTATAGAAGTGATAAAAGTTCTGGCAACGATTTGGAGACTCGAATGACAAACTAAAGTCATCAATTCCAAATAACAGACTCTAGGACAAGATAATGAGAGATAGATACAAACAACTCTGTTGTTAGACGTTACCAAAATATACTGGTATAAGAAACTTAAGAAGATTATGCTACTTTATTTGACATGACTACATTCAGTTTGGTATAATTATGCCCAGACCAAAATGATAATGTGCATCTTCTAAAAAATTGAAGTAAAGATTTTTGAAATAATTTCAATATTTAGGCAAAATGGATGCCGTATAACCAAAAACCTTAAAAAATAGTGAGATGCGAGGAGTAGGATGGTTACCAGTACTGTAGTCAACTGGTATTTTTGTCACAGATCCTTTGTCACATCACACTTCGACAATTTCACAAACACTGAAGAAATTTTTTTCACTCGTTGTGGTCATTCGAGACCAAAAAGTAACTTTTAACTATGGACCAAACTTGCAATCCTGAATGAAAGGTTTGAACTTGATTTGAAAATAAACTGTATGATTGAAGGCTTGAGCTCTGATTTTAAAGTGAGGCTTCAAATAAACCAAATTTAAAGCCTCCAACTTCACATCCGAGGCAAAGCTCCAAGTTACATAGTTTGAAATTGATAATAAAATGAAAATTGCATGGATTCAAAATTATCTCCAAAACTTCTACTTTTACTTCTGCAAATTTTACATAAAAACTGAGATTAGCTTCCAAATCTTTTTTGATAAAAGCCAAGCATAGTGTGACAAAATATCTGTAACAAAAAATTTAGAAGATGAAAAAGTCTAGTCGATGTAAGTTAAATAAACTAACTGAAGAGTACTATTGCAAGTCTATTGGTCATTTAAAACATGTTATAAGCAGTTAGCTAATGGCATCGACTTCTGCTCCATAAAACAGTCATAAAAATGTCATATGGTCCTTTTGTATTTAGTGGTATATTTATCCTTATGTCACAAGAAAATCAGAGCGCCATAACAAGCTTGCTCAGGATATACCAGTAGTAATGTATCCTACTGGCCATTGATTTTATTTTATGATGGCAATTTTCTCTTCAGATGATGGACTGCATATTTACATACTACCATACTGCACACTACAAGGGAGCTTGTTTGAATTACGCCACATCTTCAGTTTTACAACAGGCGAATATATCACAAGCACAAGGACCACTATGGGCGCTAGCGAGTAATTAGTAAGGGTTAGGGCCTAACCTGAACCACAGCTTAATTCAAACAAGCCCCGGTACCAGTACTGATGTGCTTACAAAACCAGGTATAAACAGTAAACTACGGTCTAAACCTATGGATAATTTGAACATTAGAAAATTTTATGGCAACTTACCTGGTCGCAATAGAAGTGATGCTATTTTGGCCTTTGCAAATAAAAGCAAGACCCCCATTGTGTATGGAACACAAGACTCTGTGATGCATGTTTTTTTTTAATCAGTAACAATGAATCCAAAGATGATTGTTGTGCATTGGCAATATGCCTATAACAAGTGCAGATGGGGCAATATCAATGCTACCTCAGTCTATACTTCTAGTGTCTCTGTGTCTATATGATACGATAGTAGATTACAATTTACAAATACAACTGATGTCTGAATTTCAGAAAGAGCTCAATGTATAGAAGGTGAGAGCAGTAAATAAATAAATTTATTCAATGCACCAAGATGGGGTAATCCCGCAAAGTGCCTTTCCCAACAGCACAGCAAGTAAATTTGCCGACTTGTTCTCCCCACAGACCCTTTACTGCTGAACGTCAAGCAGACTGCACGCTGCAGAGAAGCTGTGAATAATAATTTTAAAGTCGTTGGTTTGACCCAACTCGAAATCAAACCAAAGTCTACAGCTCTCAAAATGAGCAATCTTACCACTCTGCACTCAACCATCCAAGCTGTTATAACAACTCTGAGGCTAAATAGCAGAATAGCTCCCAAGCTGCTCATCTTAAAAAATAAAACTGGCTATTTTTGCGATATAAATACTCAGAATACTAGTACCTTTACAGTTTTTTAAAAATTAATTACTGGGTACCATAAGTGAACGAAATAACATCAACAGCGCGATAACTGATAACTCTGATCGCAAGCAATTATCAGTGACTGAATTAAGTAGCCCAGCACAAGAATGCTAGATTGCAACAACTGTTATATGGCGCAGTGACTTGGAGCGCAGCGTATGGAGAAAAGCACTGCAC
Source organism: Trididemnum miniatum (assembly GCA_964006365.1). Classification (NCBI taxonomy): domain Eukaryota; kingdom Metazoa; phylum Chordata; class Ascidiacea; order Aplousobranchia; family Didemnidae; genus Trididemnum; species Trididemnum miniatum. The sequence goes on along the minus strand of OZ023242.1, from coordinate 15,247,605 downwards.
TGGTTGGTTGCCAGTAACTTTGCCACATGGTAACTTCGCCACAGTAACTTCGTCACGGAAACTTCGTCACACGGTAACTTCGCCACACTTTGAGAAGGTGAAGGGAGATGTGGGGATAGTAGGAAAATGTGTTGGGGTGTGGGGGAAGGAAGGAGGGATGTGGGAAGAGGTATGAAAGGAGGTGTAGAAAAGTGTGATGGGGTGTGGGGGAGGTAAGGGGAGATGTGGGGAAAGGTGAGGGTAGGGAGATGTGGGGAATTAAAAGTGTGTTGGGGCCCCGCACCTCAACACATTTTCCTACATCTTCCCCATTACTCTCCCCACATCCTTTCCCCACACGCCAACACACTTCCCCACTCACCCCATACACTTTCCCACACCCTCCCCACACTTCTCCACTCCCCACACATCTTTCCTTACCTCCCCCCACACCCCAACACATTTCCCTACATCTCCCCCCACACCCCCATATCTCCTCCCACAGCTCCCCTGACCTCCCCCTACACCCCAACACACTTCCTTATTAACCCCATGCACTCTCCCACACCTCTCTCCCCACATCTTACCCCACAGTTTCGATTATGTGGCGAAGTTACCAAGTAACTGGAAAAGCCCAATAAAATTTTTTACGGCAACCAGGAATTTAAAGTCTCGTTTCGGTGTAGGCAATGTAAATTTTTGATGTATGAAAGTGTGGCGAAGTTACCATGTGGCGAAGTTACTGTGGCGAAGTTACCATGTGGCGAAGTTACTGGCAACCCACTGGTTTTGGTCGATTCTCAACGCGGCTTCGCTTGGGACATTGAACATGTATACAACAATCGAGTTCGTCAAGATAATAGAATAAGAATGCTAGTTCTGCTGGTGTAAGCTGTTAGGTACAATACCGGTATATACATAAATATGCATATGAAACCTGTGACAAATAATGATCCGATAATACTCTGTGACAGTGCACAGTAATGCGCTGTATACCTATACCGTACTGAATAGATCAACTGATAATAATCAGCAATGATGTTTAAATTGCTTAGTTTGTACAGGTTTAGGTGTTTAGGGTCAGGGCTAAACAGTATACAACATCGAGAGTTCTATGAATCGTTATTCCTATAACAGTATAAGGCAGTGTTAATTTTAGGCTAGCTTCTATATGCTGTACGTCACTGATTTGGCCCAAGTTAAAACAAGTCTAGACTAGTAGAGATATCACAGTCCGCGCAGCTCAGCTTGTACCTGTGTACAGGAGTAGACGTTTTCTATCCACTCTGTCAGTCTGTTGCCAGGTTGCACAGTGCAGTGCTTTGAGCTTTCTCAGTTCTAGGCAATAAGTATTAAGTAGAAGGATAACTATGCAACTAAACTAACTAATTGAACTCCTTTACCATCCAGCATCTGAGCTAAGCTGTAGAGTAGACTAGGCAGGTAGAGTCAACCTACTGCAACAGTGTAATAGGACTAAGACCAATCGTACTGTTCCATCAGTTCTACAGCCTACTAGGCTGATAGGGGGTCCTGCTAAAACCTACAGGAGCACAAGGACCGCCTTTGCAAGTGAGTTAGAAGCATAAGGACCACTAAAGGCGCTACCGGTAGTGAGTTATTACTAAGGGCCCTAACCTGCTAACTGAACTAATAACTCACTGGCGATCCTTACGCTCCTAACTCACTTGCAAAGGCGGTCCTTGTGCTCCTGCAGGTTTTAGCAATACCGCTGATAGCTTGATAGGAAATGAAATAGGCCTTTAGTTCTGGTTCTGAGCTTGTATTAGAAGTGTACAACGAACCGGATCTGGATTTTAAAAACCGGATAATCCGGCAGTTGCTTGGCATTCGGACCCGGATCAGGATTGTGATTTTTTGCTTTTTCCGGTTCAGGATCCGGATTCAATTTTGGATGATACCAATGATTTTAATAAGCTGCTAGTGGCCTATTGAGTTTATATGTAATTTGTATACAATGCCAATACAGGATTTGGATTCGTAGTCGGATTCTGTTTCCTGAATTTTTTAAGAAACGGAGTCGGATTCGGATTTAAAGCTTCGGATTGAAATTTTTAGACTCCGGACCCCTCTGACTTGCACACCGTCTACCGGTCTATCAGTATCTAAAATCTCTGAGTCCTACAGCGACTACCGCAAGTTGTCCAGCCAGCTATTAACAAAAAAATGAAAAAATGTCCAATTTTCTACGCAAAATCAAATGAAGAGCAAACAAGAGATCATTATGTCCAAATTTACATGCAAAATCAAGTGAAAAGCTAAAGAAAGGTCTTTATGTCCGCAAATGTACAAATTTACACGCAAAATCAAAAAAGGTCATCATTCATCATGCCCGCAGATATCCAAATTTTCAAGCAAAATCAAGTGAAGGCCTAACTAACAACTACAAAAAAGGTCTTTTTTCACGCAAAGCAAGTGAAGAGCAACAAAAGGGTAATCTCGACCACAAAAAAATGAAAAAAATCAAAATTGATTAAAAAACTGAAAAAAATGAAGAAGCACAAAGAAATGAAAAAAATGAGAGCTTACACATCACAGTCTGCCATTCCGGTATGCTACCAGCTTTGATTCAGTAGTCAAGAGTGTGAAGATGGCACGGAATGACCTTTTTGCTGCAACCCGGACCGCCCATGGCCCGTAACCTTTTGCCCAATAGTGTGTATCGGTAAATGCTAGCCCGCGTGTCGCGTATCGCTAGGCAAAATGCTAACCTGCGTCCAGTAATCAGCAATGATGTTTAATTGCTTAGTTTGTACAGGTTTAGGGTCAGGGCTAAACAGTACAGTATGCAATACCGAGAGTTCTATAAATCGTTATTCCTATAACAGCATAGCCTAAGGCAGTGTTAATTTCTGCGTCTTGAAATCGCTTAGAATTGTGCAAGTTACAATTCCTTGATGTCGCGTGGTTTTTATCGCATTGCCGCGCCAAAGTTCAACGTTAAAATGAAATAAAAAAAAATTAGGTAGGCCTAATCGCGTTGTCGCTTGCTGCGTATAGGCAAACGCACCTTTAAGGTGCCCTTACCAATAGGCCTAGGCTACGCGGCACGCGATGACGCCACTAATATTGTAATGTAAGTAAAGGTAGAAGGATTTCGCAGGTTTTCGCGTGATCGGTGGACAGTAAAATAAAACAAACATGGTGCGAAAAATTGTTGTCGCGTGCCGCGTATCGGTAAACGCACCTTTACAGTAAAAATGACATGCTCAATGCTGGAGCTCGTATTTGTTTTTGATGTTAAATCATGTCAAGGCATAGGCCTAGCTAGATTTATCATGGTATTCAACCTGAAATAATAATTAATAATTAATGCAGCGGTCGAATAATATGTAAAACAGTGGTCGATAACAATAATAATTAAAGAACCAAAATACAACAATGCTTTGGAATTTATTTTTAAAATATTATGCAATGGTAGCTTACTGGTAAATATGCTTTAATACCACACAAAGAACGTTGCTCATAGCGGTCCAAGATTTCATTGATTATCCTGCAAAAAAAGCATCGAGTAAACATTAGATTGATTTGATGGGTTTCTTCATCTTTATTCTCCTATCACGAGAAAGCGGTGGAGGCTCTGCGCATAGGACGCATCCAGACTCGCTTAGGAGTTGCCTTTGTTTCCGAGTTTTCCGGTTGAATTTTTTTCTGACTTCTTTAATTTGCTGCTTGCCAGATTCCACCAAGCAGAGATAATCATCGCGAAGTGTCTTTTCCTAGGTCGCAACAACGTGACTAGGTTGGGAGTTGAACCATTAACCTTGCGATCATGGTCGTCGTAAAAACGACGCTCCCAACCAGTGACTATTAAGCAAACGCTGTGCGTGGACCATAATTTGAGCATAAGGTCTATTTGAGATTATTTTATAGCTTTTTAGCTTGGACAGCTGTTGTTTTTCAGTTTGTGCTGTTCTTTAAATAAAGTCACTTTTTTGCAAAAATAAAGTCACGTTTTCAAGTTTTTATGTCACAAAAAAATACCCTAATTATAACTTTTAAAAAATTTAGACTTCAAGCCCCACCCCTAAAATTTTTGGATATCTGCCCCTGTTACTTCGTATAGCTAAATCTGCTTAGTCCTTCATTATAATGACATCTTGAACAACTATGTCATGTTACCGACTCAAGCTAAGATTTAAATTTTTAAAACCACAATCAAAAACTAAAAATACAGCCCTACTGGTATGTTTTCAATTGCTTTCTGACTTTTCCTTACTTATAAGCCTAGGTTTTACACAGTGCCGAAACTAACGCCCCCCAAACCCCCAACCGGGGAGGGCACAAAAAGGGGGCTCCGTAAGTAGTTCGTAAGTAGGCTCGTAAACAGTTCGTAGTACTATTTACTCTACGTATGATAAGGTGCCTTAATTATAGGCCAATTCTAAGATTCAACATATTTTTTGTCTTAACTCGCGCGATGTAGGGCCCCCATACCATCTTTATGCTTTCGGCCATGGGGGCCCCTGCAAATTTTTCGAAAAAAAGCAGTCGCAAAACTAACAAGCAAACGTTTAGTTGCATACCAAGGGCCCCTCATCCTCAAGTGAAAGGCGCAAAAATAAGCCTTAAACACGTTTTTTCTTCGCATAGGCTAGGTAGCGAAATGTCGCAGTAGAGTTTGCTTGCAGCATTATTTTAGTGGGTTTGGAAGGGTCCTAGTAAAACAGACTACTAAACCTTGTTAAAATTGAGGAATTTTGAAGGCTCAAAACGCACAAAAAGCCTCCAACATAAGGCCAAACTCCGCAAATTTTTCTGGGGGGCATGTCCCCAGACCCTCCTAGCTTGGCATCGCCCCTTTAGGGCTCGCTCATTTGCATCACTATCCAAGAAAAAATTTTAGGGGACCCCGCATTGCCTAGTTTCGGCCCTGGTTTTACACATCTTGGTCAAGTCGAAAGTCCGACGAGCATTGGTCTACTTGGATCAAATTCCACCTAGGTATGGGGCGGATCCAGAAGCGATTAAAACCTCTGTAGGCCTAACAACAACACCTGAAATATTTCTGTTCGCATAACACTCAGAATTGAAATATCGAATGCACGTGCATGCTTATTACGTGCAGTCAAGAGTCAACTTTTAAAAGAAATTGTTCCCCTCCCTCCTTAAATGATGAAACTTTGGTTCCGCTCCTGACCTTGATGGGAGTACAGGCCTGAAAAGGATGCTTTTAAAAACAAATGTCGGAATTTAGGCCTCGATCAATCGTTTTCGAGCTATCCCCGCAGCTCATTTTGAAATGATTCTTTGAACTGGGTCATCCAAATATTTGGAGGTGAGCACAAATTAACGTAGCCGGGACCTCCAATCATGTGGATTCGCTAATCTGTTTAATCAAGAACACTAAATCTTTTACGACACGATAATCTTTTACGAAAACAAACAGAGTTGTTTACATAATCGGAAGTGGATTCGTGTGTGTTGTTTACATGAGCGGTAGTGGATTTGAGTGTTTCTTAGCATTTTTTACCTTTTCCTGGTTTGTGGTGCTCGTAGTTCGCTACAAAAATAAACGTTGAAAAAGCATCTAAGCTTTCCCGAGTAATAATGTTGTTCCGCTTGCTTGATCCTCGGCTCGGTTGCCCATCAGTGGGAATTCCCAGTCTTCTACGCGATAATAGCGTTTATCTCTTTGTTTCTAACCTTTAAGCTATTTTGTATTCGTTTTTTTTGTGTGTGAAATGAAGTATTACCGGCCTATTACTTTTTAATATCGTTGTTTAAAAGAGAATGAGTTTTAATTGTGGTCGATTTTTTAACGTTGTTGACAGTGCTTCATAAATATCTTGTCGGCTTGTTTTTCACATTGTCCCTTTTAATGCTGAGCATCAAGCGGGGAAACTGTGAATACCAATTTGAAAGTCATTGGTTTTACCGGACTCGTAATCAAACCTGAGTCTACAGCTCTAGAGGCAGACGCTCTTACCAATTGGCCATCTCGGCTGTTAGTTATGTATGTACTTACTATGAAAGTCTGCCAATCACGCAATACTTGCATTATTTTTTCAATATTGCAAGGCTGAGCTTTCACAAAATAAAAAAGACTCTAGTCCAATACTAAGATTGAAATCGTGAGAGCAAACTCCATATCTTTGCTGCAAAAGTTCGATCCAGCGACTGGTGTCCTAGCGACCCTGTTACACTTTGCCACGTGGTACTTAGAAAGCTTACGAATCGTTTTGTGATGCACGGCAAAGCGCTGTACAGTATATTGACGTTTGCTCAATACGTGCATATTACTAAATAATGACTGACTGATACATAAAATTGAAGTTGGTTAGTCTGCTTTGATTTGCTATTGTTTTAAAAAGTGGTAAAAATATCGCGGATTTAGACAAACGACGGAAACATGAACCAGATTTAGCAACGCTGCTTCGATACTAGAGCAGCTTTGCCCACCTTTATTGGTTTCGTTTTCTTACTCGTAGGATAAAATCATGTCACGTTAGTGAACTGGAGAAAAACCAAGATGGACATGCTCTGACACAGCTCCTTCAAGTAATGCTCTAGCAACATCTAACGTGTTCTTTTATGCTTTACCGTCACCGGCAGACAAGGCTAGAGAGATATATTTTCATACTGTATTTGCTTGAAGTCTTTCCCTTGCAAAAAAATTTAGCTTCTTTTCTGCTGGCTCATCACAGAATAACAATTTTTTTCCCTTGCAGTTGTAGAAAAGCTGGAAGCAAAATCATTTTAAACTTGACCTAGCATTTTCGCTCAAGTAGGCTACTTATCAGTAACCTAATGCTTTCTGCGTGCAAAAACTGGTCTTTGATATTGTGAAAAAAGCTGGATGCCAAAATTGGGCACTGCCTGGACAAGAGTCAGAAGGTATGCCACACGACCATAATGCTACAATGCTACGGCAGAGCCGAAACTAGTACCCCCGCACCCCTCAATCGGAGGGGGAGCAGCTCGTAAAAGGGAGCTCCGTAACGCGATGTGGGCCCCTCATACCATGTCGAAAAACGTGCAGTCAAAATTTTGGGAGGGAAATTGGACGTCGTAAGACATGAAAAGCTTTTTTTTTGGTTTTCACCCGATGTTTGGGGGAAAATTGGACGTCGGGGCCCCGGAATATGATTTCGGGGGGGGGGAGGGGGCATGCATTGCTTAGTTTCGGCCCTGTGCTACGGTATGCTGTTTTGTCATCTCAAAGAAACAACCTTTACCTGGCTAAATAACACTACCACATCCATATCCGATGGCTGAGTAATAAGAGCGTCCGCCTCTGGAGCTGTAGACTCGGGTTTCATTCCCAGTCGAGTCCAACCAATGACTTTAGAATTGGTATTCACAGTTTCCCTACTTGACGCTCTGCATTAAAGGAACAGTGTGGAAAACAAGCCGGCAAGTTTACTTGTTGTGCCGTTGGGAAAGGCACTTCGCGGGATTCCCCCGTCTTGGTGTGGTAGACAGATGGCTAGGAACGCCTAAGCGAGCTCGTATAGCGCATTGATCGCTTTCTCGTGATAGGAGGATAAATATGCAACAAATAAAAAAAATACAAAATATCCAAAATGTAGGCTATACTTCAACAGAAATTTGATGCGCGCTCCGCTTTCGTGCAGCTTCCACGAATATCGTATGCTACTAGCTATAAGTTTTAGTGATGGTAAATATTCAGGCTCATATATCGTATCTTAAACCCCACAGCAGGCTAATGTGTTTCAATCAATTTTATAGACTCCGCAAATAAAAAACAATTCCAAAACGAGAAAAAATCGAAAAAAATCGGTAAAAACAAAAAAAAAAGAACACGAAGATAGCAGGAGCTTGGCAAATCATTGCTGTATGTGCTGTATTGAGATAGGGTATACCACCAAGAAAAAGATACCCAATGCTTCTATTGCATAGACTTTGAGCTTTTCGAAGACACCATAACTGGATGACTTTTCTTTATCACGTGATGCAGTGGAGCGATGCTTTTGGGGTATTTTATCATGCACTGATGCTACAGCACCTCAGTTAGTCACCTCTTGTCCTTGAAGAGCACCCGAAAACTTTTTCTTGTTTTCAACCAATTTGTTCTTTATGTATTAATTTGTACAACCAAAATTTTGGGACGGTGATCTTCCTCAGTGTTCCTTGGATTCGCCAATGTTGGGGGCATTCTTCATCGCATCAAGTAGATTCTTTCCGATAAGCGTAGATAAAGATGGCTGAGACATATAACCTCCATTTCAGAAAAACACGTAATACATAATCCAGGTTCATGAACGCTGCAATGGTTTCAATACAACAGCAGCTGTATCCACGTTCATTGGTTTAGTTTTTGCACAGTATGAAAGCATGTCGTGGTGAGATTGGAGACAAACAGTTTGATTTGCTAAAACTCAAATCTTTCTGGTAACGTTGTAGCAACAGCTAACGTGTCTTTTTGAGGCTTACTGTCGCCGTTAGTTGCGGTTAGAAAGGTATATTTTGAAGCTGTCACTGCTTGAAGGATCTGTTTTTGTTTGTAAGAAGAATCAATTTTTTGAACTGAATTGCTTCATGAAACCGTGCTTCGTTTGGGTCCGTTTTCGCAGATCCAAAAAACATTAGGCTTCGCCTCAAAACGAGCGATGCAACACACAATGAGCCACATTAGGGTGGCTTTTCTCAGTGCTCTAAACAAGATTGTAATAGAGGTCATTTCTATCCGTGGTAAAGCACCGTAAGAAGTGGCTTTCATTTTTAAGTTTTCCCCAGCAGATCAATGCTTTCCATTCCATATAGCTTATGCTATGGACTGGTAATAAACACTTATTACACTGCGAGCTTTTTTTAGGCTGATAAACGTACCGGTGCATGTGAAACTCGATTTAAAAACTTTTGTTATCTAACTGGAAGTTGCCAAAACTTATTAGCTTACAATGTAGCCTAACTAACATGCATTGTTTATAGGTTAGTGTTGCCTATTTACCCCTAGAATTTTCCACTTAGCTTGTTTGCGGTCCAGTAATGACTAAATGACTGCTAACTAACATTAGGAAAACAACTTCCACAGTTCCACCAAATTTTACTTTTGTACTTTTTGGCCACAACAGAAAAACCTGTAGTCCGGAGAATTTTTCTTTTTTGTATCATGGCTCAAAAACTAGCGAGCTTACTGGAAATAACAACTGCAATAGCCTTTTAAAATCTATAAAAATTTTTTTGGCTGAGAGATTTTGAAACCTAAGTCCAGTGAGAAACGCAGTGAGCAAACAAATGCTACAGTGGTCACCATGCAGTAGCCCACCGTTAGTAATGCTGACGAACATTTTTTCGCCTAATTTTTTTGAGCGGCTAAAGCATGAAGAAAAATCTTCATGCTTTTACCTTTGGCTCCATAATAAGGTGCAGTAGCCCACTGTCAGTAAAGCTGACGAACATTTTTTCACCTTATTTTTTGAGCGACTAAAGCATGAAGAAATTTTTAAATTGCTGTAGGCTACCGGTATGATAAATTAGCAAGATAGACTAGTAATAGAAAAACAACATTGCATTAATGATTACCTAATTGGAAGAAATGATACAGTTTAGGCTACTGATCTTGTGATCTGTCGGTAACGGCAGATATTATCATTCTCTTATTATTAACCGAACACTTTTACGCAAGTATTGTTGGATATTTATATTTACGCTTCTATTGCTTTTAGTAGCGCATCACTTCTACTAACCGATTCGCATTAGATTAGAGCCTACTACCCAAACAAACATCTCGAAATCAGCTGGAGTTTAAATCCCTATTATGTTGACACGTTTATGGCTTCTCAATGTTTGCTGAGCAAATATCATTCAAAAATCTCGCCCTGCACAACAACTAAGCTTTAAACAAAAGTCCCCACACGAAGAGTTAAGTTGAAACAAATAAAAAAGCGTGGTCATGACAGACATCAGCAGCGTTGTCGCGTGTATAGTTAAAGCAATATATTGCAGAAGTGTACTGAAATACGCGTTCATGGATTCGATACAGCTCTAGGTTTTCATTTTATTACCATTGCACTCGGTTTCATAGCCTACGCAAAGTTACGGTTCAGGTAGGGCGGTAATAGTAATATTTTGAACATGTGCAATTTACAGTAGCCTATATATTTCAAGAAATGCACCCATGTAGAACCAGTACGAACCGGCTGAATCCCACTACTGCCCCTGAGCGAACTCGTTGCGGTACAGCGCTTTGATTGCTTTGTCATGACAGGAGGATGACTATAGTACTGATACTGAATGATACAGTAAATAAAAGAAAATTCGTACATACTTGGTCGTTCACAGATAAACCTGTTCGGGTCATTGCAATTTGCTTCCACTAAACGAATGCCAAAATATTCATCCTTTATGTTGCTGTTTTTTTTAAAGCAAACACATTCTTTCTGACTATCAAGGAGTGATGTGGCATTGGCAAATTTCCCTTCAAAAGGCGCCAGAAGGTCTTTCGGACTGAAAACAAGAGCGGTGTTCGCCCATTTGTAGGAACTAGTTGTAGCATCCCATGATAATCCAATGTAATAACAATCAAGCGGGCCATCTGTAGGAAAGGTAAATGGTTAAAATTTGGCGACAAACGATCGAAAAAAATTCATTCCCAAAAGGAAGAAACGTAGGCCTACTTAGTTCGAAATTTATCGATCTATTTTACCCAGCCTGCATATTCCATCGGCGCAGTGGTGCCGATCCTTTGGCGTCGGCCGTAGTGCTCATTAAAGTGTTATTATTTGTTATTATTATTAAAGTGTTATTATTTCTCATTAAAGTGTTATTAGTCGGCCATTTGGCGTCGGCCGTAGTGCTCATTAAAGTGTTATTACATCAGTGGGCTAATGCCGTCGAGTGCTGGTGAAGATTGGAGTTGGCAAGTGGCAGTCTGACATAACTTACAAAACTCGCAAATGTACTTCGAGCAGCATCCCCCCCAATGTTCAAAATTGACAAAAAATAGGTAAAATAAGCAAATCATCCCCCCAATGCTCAACATGGATCGGCACCACTGCATCGGCGGTTATCGCAGCTCACGCTAGATTTTAAATCAAATCAAATCTTCACTGAACTAGCCTATCACGCCGCAGCGTGTAACGAATGACGGCCAGCGGGGTTCATAACTACGCGGCTTAGCGTCTGAGCAACACAATTCCAAAAAAACGTCACAACGGTGGCGAGCCGTTGGCAACACTGCGTCGATTTGACCGGCCCGGGAATTACGTATAGTTTATTTTGGCTATGACAGTCACTGGTATCCTCCTATTGCTCTTTTTGACAACACCTACGCTCGGGATTCTAAAGCTTACAAACAAAAAAAGAAAAACTAAAGCTTACCCGCCAACGTCAGAGATAGTTCGAATAGCAGATTATTTTTTTTGGAGCTTGGTCGTAGGCTTGCAATTCTTGTATTACTCAGTTGACATTGGCCATCAACATCTAAATATCGGATTTTGGATGAATAATAAATGAATTGAAACTCCGGTGTGCAGTCATCATAAGCTGAGTGCACTTTTACCAAAGTAAAAACCGCCCAGAAACAAATATTGAGAAATATCAAGGATTGCTTCATGTTTGCATCTACTACACTTTGATGCAAGTAGTTATCTTAAGTCTTTAACAATTTTTACTGAAAATTTTTCTAGGCAACCCTTATGATGTCACAAAAACTCGTATCAAAAAAAAAAATTATTAAAAATTCGGGGTATGGAGTTTGAAATTTATTTAAGACTAGAGCATTGAGTAAATAGTGAATCAAGCTTGCCAAAGATTGCGCGCGTCAAGAGGGTCACCAAATGCGAAAACACCAATCATTGATATGGTTGGACGCTGTAGGCCTAGACCCAACTGAAAAAAAGTATATCGGCTCTCAAGCGATCGCTTTTGATTTGATTTCTTCATCTTTATCCTCCTATCACGAGAAAGCGGCGGAGGTGCTTTACCTTAGTATAAACTACTGTAGGCGAGACACCGGCCGTTAGCTCAGTTGCTAAGCGCACAAGCTATTGGTTCGGAAGGTTTAGGTTAGATCCCGGGCCGCCAACGGCTCGCCACCGCTGCGACGTTTCTTCGGAGCTGTGATGTCCAGGCGATAAGTCGCGGATATAGGCTCTGCCACTCGCAACACGCTTCGGCGTATTAACGCGAGTATAATGAAGATATGCTACTGTAGGCAAGAATTACAGAATTCAAACATAAAAAATAAAAATGAAGAACTTAGACTCGAACTAACTAATTGTGAGTGAACTCCATTAAAAAATGCTAAAGTTTGCAGCTTGGCCCAAATATGACTTGAATGACTACCGACATCTGACGTTGTCCATTGAAATAAAAAAAAATTCGCAAGCGCAGACGCAGTTAGTGCTTGAATTACTGAAGTGAAGAAAAATCGTTTCAAATAAGCACGGCCTCACACGATTTGTGGTAAAATTTGAAGAAACCTAGCGTTTTGTTCTTATTGTTTGAGCCAAAAACAAAATTATGCGTAGCGAAAACTTGTTGATGAGGTCCAGCAAAGCCACAGTAAGTTTCGAAACTGGACATCTCGACAACATAGCAATATCATCAGCAGTTGTAAGCAAGGCAGTACAACTACTTAACAGTATAGCAAACTGCAGTACTTTTAGTTTTGTAGTGCCTTGCTACACCTCAGAAGATGATAGCTGAATCTATGTCGTCGAAACGTCCAGTTTTGAGATTTATGCGGCTTTGTTTTACAACAGCCAGGGCCGGATTAAGGCGGGGGCTGATGGGGCTGCAGCCCCAGGCCCACCGACCAAAATAGGCCTCTCGATTACAACTTATTATGAACAACTAAGTGATTTTTTTCATCAATCAACTATTTTATTTTAAAGTTGAATACGAATTACCAATCTTTATAGGCCTAATCTATCCAGTTTAGGTTAGGGCTAAGTGAGTGATTCAAGATTGTATCAACGCCAAAAGTTTCAACGATTTTACTCTTGAATTTAAATCACAAGATCTGCGGCAAGTAAACGAAATCCAAGAAGACTGATTACGAGTTTGTGAGATTTGGACATACTTTACGTTGCGAGATTCGGACCAGTATTGCGTTACCAGCCCAACGGCTGAGGCATTCATCGGAGCAGGAAACAGGGTCCAGAAGCCAGCTTTGAAATTATTCCAGCCCCTCCTAACAAATCAAATCTCCTTATGTTTTGGGTCAAAATTGCAGGAAGCAAAAAAATGCCAAACAATGTATATAAAAACATTCCGACGCAATATGATCGTTCTGCAGCATATTGTACAACGAATTTAACGGTTTTCGAAACAGAATTCAAACTTAATAAATAAAATGATGATTGATATGAATGTTCATTGCTGTGTAAATTTTGAAACAAATCACAATCAAATACTATCAATAGCCCAGCATCGGTTACAGTGTGTGATGTAACGTTCTATCCTGTAACTAGAAGGAAATCAATCTAAATCAGAGGTGCAGAACCGGTAAAGCACAGCGGGCCACATTGATTGCATAATATTTTCAGCGGGTCACATTTACTTTTAACTGTTAAATTTCGCTTTAAAAAGGCACAATATTTCGTCGCAAATTTAACAACATTCATGCTGAGCTGTTTTTTTTTCGTAAAATCAGAGACTTTTGCGCGTTTTTTATGCTATAAATATATAGCATGTAGTTAAATGTGACGCAGTTTTTAAGAAATCTTAATGTTTTATATTCCACCATTTTGTTGTACACTTAACAATTAAAGTTCTGACGCGGGCCACATTCAAAACTTAAGCGGGCCGCAGGTTCCCCAACCCTGATCTAAATCTTCATTAACTCAAGATTACGCGGAAGGGTGATACATGTAGCGGGGGTCCATCTACGTGACATAGAGCCTGCAGGGCAACGCAGCTCCGAAGAAATGTCGTCGTTTTAGCGAGTCATTAATTTATGATTATTTCGTTGCATAATTCATAGACAGCAGCGTAAATTAAAGATGGTTTCACCATAGACTTATGGTTTCACACAAAATGCCGTACGAATTTTCGTAAAATGACGTTAGGATACGAAATAGAGCAGGGATGGCAAACCTTTTTAATTGGTGGATCAAATTTAAGGTCGTAGACCGAAACAAGAAAAAACGTGGGTTGTGGATGTAATCATATTAACGAGGGGCTTGAACCCAAGTTCTTCCGAAATCTGTGCAAAGAACAAAAAAAAGGATCTTCACCTCAAAAATACCCAGCTTCCCGTCTTCAATGCCGCAGTATGGAAAGATAAGCTTTTCTTCATTACGTTAATGTTCGTTACCGTTTTCTTCGTAATATTTTTGAAACTACAAGTGGGTCACTAGGTGATCCGCGGGTCAGTGGTTCGCCATCCCTGAAATAGAGGCTGTGAAGGAGGTTGACGCAAACTTTGCATGGCTTGGGGAAAACTAATCGTAGAATCACTTACAAAACAACAAATAGAAAGCGTATTTGCGGAAATTGGGGCTCTGCGGTATGACATCTTCTAAAGCTTTGTACGTGCAAAATAGGTTCAGAAAATTTGTTTTTTGAATGTGTTTAATACTGGTATGTAGGTTACATATTTCAGCAGGTCTAGGACTGACGGGGACAAAACAGGCCCCTGACTACCAAATAGCCCCAGGCCTCAGAAACCCTTAATCCGGTCCTGACAACAGCTCAGATGGCCGTGTGGTATAGAGCGTCTGTCTCTTAAGCTGTCGACTCGGGTTTGATTCCGAGTCGGTTCAAACCAATGACCTTAAAATTGGTATTCACAGCTTCCCTGCTTGACGCTCAGCATCAAAGGGTCACTGTGGAATACAAGCCGGCAAGTTGACTTGTAACTAAAAAAGCATTGTCCTTCCTGGCCTACCCTGGCCACGTAAAGGATTTGACCAGCGCGGTGACGTAACCACACGAGTTGATACGCACCACAAAAGTTAAATTCTTTACGATACATTTATGAGAAGGAATGAGTGATCCTGGTAAGATCATCCGTTCTGGGAGATGCATGTACTATAACTTACCTGAGGGTTGCTGATGAGGGCTAATAGCCCGCAACAGCGCTGTCCCGCTCTACGATACGTTCACTAGTTGATCCGTTGGAAAAGGCACTTAGCGGGATTTTTCCATCTTGGTGTGATAGACAGGTGGCGGGCAACTCCTAAGCGAGCTCGTATAGCGCATTGATCGCTTTCGCGTGATAGGATAAATCTGCAACTAACTAACAGTGGTGTAAAAAGCCTTTTCAAACTGTATGTAAGTAAAAGTATTGTTACTAACGGCAAAACTACTCGAAGTAAAGCAGAAAGTATTGACTAAAAAATGCACTTAAATAAAAAAGTAGTCATTTGTTGTTCTACAAGTTCATTTGTTGTTCTACCTAACAGTGGTGTAAAAAGTATTTTCGCGTGATAGGATAAATATGCAACTACCTAACAGTGGTGTAAAAAGTATTTTCAAACTGTATGTAAGTAAAGTATTGTTACCGACGGCAAAGCTACTCGAAGTAAAGTAGAAAGTATTGACTAAAAAATGCACTTAAATAAAAAAGTAGTCATTTAAAAACTACTTAAGTAAAAGTATAGCGTTCTCAACCGTTAAAGTGTCAAATGCACACTTGCCGATGACTTGCTCTGAAGGTGGCAAAATGATAAACCAAAAGAAATTATTACCGCTCAGATGGCCGAGTGGATAGAGCGTCTGCTTTTGGAACGGTAGACTCGGGGGTTCGATTTAGAGTAGGGTCAAACCAATGATTTAAAAGTTGGTATTTATAGTTTCCCAGCATGACGTTTAGCATCAAAGGCAACAGCGTGAAGAACAAACCCGCAAGTTCATTTGTTGTGCCGTTCGGCACCACGCTTAGCGAGATTTCCCCATCTCGTAGTGGCAGACAGGTAGCTCGAAACTCCTAAGCAGGCTCGTTATAGCGCCTCTATCGCTAAGAAGAATGAACGTATGAATAAATCAGCATCAACTCCAAGCGAAAACCTGCTTATTTCTGTAAACACTTCAATTTTAGCTTAGCAATTTGCTTTTTTTATAATTAAGGTTGAAAGAGAAATGCGACAGTTTTACTGCTAGGCCTACAGGTTTATGGAATAGAACATATTAAGCATTTTCTGTAACTTGCGGTTACACAAAAATGCTTTATTAGTAGACATACAAGTGACATTGCATGCAGTAATTACATTGCAAGCAGTAATTACAAGACATTGCAAGCAGTAATTACAGGCAACAAATGACATTGCATGCAACGCAAGATTTCAGGTGCAACGAGGGATTTCAAGTGAGACTAATACGTAACTCAACGATTACTTTGTACCTTTTTAAAATAAAAACTACCCAAGTAGAATTACTTTATACTAAAAGTACATAAGTAAACGTAAAAGTAGCCAAAAAAAAAAAACTACTCAAAAAAGTACTCGTTACCGAAAAAAACTACTCAAGTAAAAGTATTTCGTTACTTTACACCACTGCTAGCTAACTTATTTTTCCTCCTAAAGCTATCTTTCTACCATACTTCTTGATAATTTTGAGTACCTTCACTCCAAACTACCCTGACGAGACCTCACAAGATGGAAACAGTGGCTGTCGAGAGATTGAATGCGAGAAAAATTTATTAAGCGAAAAAACGAACACATTATTATACTGTACCAACAGCCACAGTTACTGAAGTTTTCAAAAGGCAATTTACCAATGCGGAAAGCATGTTTCGACCTAAACCTTACTAGTTTGTAGTCTAATGGAAAAAGTTCCTTGTTTCTTTGGGAAATCGGTGCAACCGTGCAAGTGGACATACTCACCCTGTCCACAGGTCCAATTTTAGTGGGCTCAGGCCCACGGGTTTCGCTTTTAGGACCAAGAAACGCAGGCATAAAGCCCAGTAAAGTTGGATATGTGCACTGGGTAGACGTGAAATAGGCTGACAAGGCTACGGTTGTCAATAAATTCAGCCAACCCGAATGACTTCAGTAAGAAAATATGAAACTGAAAGAACGCATGTTAAAGAATACAAATGAATAAACACGAACGCACTCCAGAACACTCGAAATATTAGCATTTTACACACGAATTAACACAGTAGTTTAACTTGAAGGGCTAGTTTTTCGCAAAAGGAAAAACGACCTGGCAATGCAATACCGTTCCTTACTGGGTTTAGCAAATCCACATCTACTAAGATTGCGGAAAAAAATTAACCATCAATCTCTACCAAAGACCTTGATATTACATCAATACTTCAAGAATTACATTGCAGTAACCATTAATACTTAGCGGATGCATTTTGACTAGGCCAAGTACCACGTTCTAAGATGCAAAATTACAGTTATAACTCCAGCCAAAACTTTACACGCTGTTCACATTCATTAAATAACACTTTTGGAACACGCTTCCATTCTGAACATTTTTCATTCAGGATTAGAGTTAATTTAATTAAAGCTTTGTCGACTGAGTTTTCCTTAAAACAATCATGGCAGAGATTCGCAAGCGTTTGTGCAAAGATAGTTAACAATAGACTTTACTCAAAACTGCTACTGATTTTACAAATGCAAAACCTGCATTTCAAGAATTAAGGTTCAGACGTATAGAGTTGTTTTAATTCACTCATGCGTGATCATAACGAGCGTTTGATTTTTTCGTGCTTTGACTTGAGGGAAAAAACGTTGGAGTATCTTGCTTTTCAGTAAGTTATATTTTAAATTTAATAATGCAAATTTGTCATAAAGAGACAGGAAAAACAGCGCCGGTTTTAACTTCAATTGCCACTGCAACTTCTTTTTCAGATTGTAATATACTATTTTTACGGATTCAAAATATTTGATAGCAGTTGACTAGGAAATCATTAAGAACTGGTTTAACTTGGGTTCAATTAAAGATCAAACAATGTGTCTTTAATACATTAGGGTGTTCCGTTTTTTCACTTTTTTTCGCAAACTCTTAGTTTATACGATTTACAGGGTGCAAATCGGCACAAAAACTCATTGCTCAAATTTTTTTGAAAAATATTGAGTTCTTCATGCCCGGGGGAGACTTTAAAGTATGTGGGGGGTAAATGACGTAACTCGAAAAGTACACATGCCACACGGTTGAACTTGATGTCAAACGATTCGGAAGACATGATTTCCTACCTGCCTGTAACACATTTTGATGATCTATCTCGATCAGAAAATGACTTATGATTCATGTATGTGCATTAAAGTTTTTTGTTCTTTTTCTATCCACAAATCATTAACTTTAATTTTTTAAATAAGTCGTTTTCTGATCGAGATAGAGCATCAAAATGTATTACAGACAGAAAAACAAACATGTCTTCCGACTCGTTTGACATCAAGTTTAACCGTGTAACATGTGTACTTTTCGAGTTACGTCATTTACTCCCCCAAAATACTTCAAAGTCTCCCCCGGGCATGAAGAACTCAATATTTTTCAAAAACATTTTTTGCAATAGGTGTCTGTGACGATTTGCACCCTGTAAATCGCATAAACTAAGAGTTTGCGAAAAAAAGTGAAAAAACGGGACACCTTAGTAATACATTCATTAGCTGCTAGGTCCTCTAGCATTAAGCATTAATGAACCTACAATAGGAATTATAAGTGAAATACCCCGCCGTGTGTGGTGTAGGCTAAAACTGTATTAAAATTGCTTCAAGTTTTGGCAAAATGACTTGAAATGACGTCATCATTTTAGCGACTATGACGTCATTATAAACAAAACGAAATGCAATAGTACAAAAATCATCAACATTGTAGTCCAATAAAACAACACTGTATCTTCTTTATTGTGCATTGTTTTAGACTGTTTTTAACTGCTTCCCTTTCTACTCGAGCAAACTGGGGCATTTGCATAAAAGCATTGGAAAGCAATTTAAGTCATTAAATTGTCTCTGCCGCCTCGACTCTGCCAGCCCTCGTGCAACTGGCGATGAAATTTCAAACAAACGAAAATGAGATTCCCTTTCACACATGCGTTGCCATCTTTGAAATAATTGGCCGAGAATGATCTGAGTTTTGACTTGCTCCGGAAAGAACACTACTGCGACCCGCAATGTTGTATGGTTGTTCCACGGCTGAAGCTCCCAATGGCAATTCTACTGACGCTTGAGAAGCACAGTCGGGCAAATTACATTGGCGATTGTCTCTCATTTTCGCGGAGAGTGTAGCACCATGTTTCCGCGAAATGTAATCAGATGTCTCGAAGGATGGAGCTTTCATCTGCCTCATAGGCGCGTATTGGCGGTAATGCCGCTCAGTCGTTGAGGGTTCGAATTGGTTTTCAGATAGATTACGGGGTACTGGGTATTCGCCTGGGGTAACCGAAACGCATCTTGGGTCCCTCATAGAAGATGGGGCAACAAAAGCGGTAGGGTCATATGACAGAGGTGGGGCAAAAGACAAATGGGGAAGTAAATTAGGTTGATCTCCGCCAGCGTAGATGTTATGGCCCAACAAAGGTTTGCTTAAATCCACTTTTTCCGAACCAGAAAAATACGAGACACTTTCAGGCGCATTTTTAACGGGAGTAGCCGATTTCCGATTCCAAGAATTGTTTTCTGAAACAACATACCATTTTGCAATATCAATGAATCAACCTTACATGACGTCCATCGCAGTCAGCCACGAGGCCTGGTGGAACACTCAAATGAATTACGAGTCTGTATGACGAGGCTCGAGTCACATTTTACACCGACACTGTACGCCTAGTAACTAGTTGGTTGATTTCTTCATTTTTATTTTCTTGTCACAAGAAAGCGACGGAGGCGCTATATACAGGACGAATCCACACTGGCTTAGGAGTTGCCTTTGCTTCCGAGTTTTCTGCTCGAGTTTTGCTTTTTACTTCTTGACTTTGCTGCTTGTTAGATTCAACAAAGCAGAGATGATTATCTCGAAGCATCTTATCTAAGGAACCAACAACGAAGCTTGGGTGAACCATTAACCTAGCGATGATGGTCCTCGTAGAAACGAAGCTCTAAATCACTACGCCACACCGTTTGGTGACGCTGAACAGTCAGCCCGATCTAAAAAACAATATGACGACAAACAGCAAAAAATAAAAGAAAAACTAAAACAAGTGCCTCGCTTTGCAGCATCAAAAGTCGGATGCAAGGTTTATGTTATTTTGCTCTTTTACCGCCTGTGCTGTATCCGTCGTCGAGTCCGGAAGCCATTGTAGTCGGGTTTGTGTCGTCGGATCCAAACACCGTAGATGGAGGTGTAGCAACATGAAAAGTGCTCGATGTGGTTACGTGGTAAGCGTTGTCCCTCGACGGCGGCAAACCCTCGTAATTATTTTGATTCTAAGAAAAATTAACAAGTAAAATAAGTCTAGGAATGTAACGCTGATGTCAAACTAGTGTCAGTATTAACAGCATTTTAATCCTTGGGTCTGGACAAAGCGACTGAGACGCTACAACGAGCTCGGCTAGAAGTTTTCGCCTCCTCTTTACCACTTAAAGGTGTGGAAATCCCATAAGTGTTTTCCAACGACAAAATAAACTTTCCAGATTGTTCTCGACACTGTCCCTTCAATGCGAAATGTCTCTCAGGGAAGCTGTGGATACCGATTTTAAGTCTTTAGTTTGACCCCAGTAAGAATCAAATCTGCGCCTAAAAATTTCTCATTACGTTTATTACCGTCGCTGGGGGCTGGGTAGGAGCGTCCTCCTTGGTGTCTTTTTTCGTACTTTCCCGTCTAGTCTTGGAGCAATAAATGGCCACCACTACCACCACAGCCAGAAAAACTACTCCGCCAACCACAGACGCTACGATTATAAGGTGGTCATTAGAGGAAACCTGGCTTTGGGTTGATGGACCTGGAAAAAATAGAAAAGTTTACGAATGAAATTTTATCTTGAAATAAATTAGTAATTTATTTTTTCTCTTTATACAAGTCTAAGGAGGATCCAGGGGGGGGTGGTAAAGGGGCTTCTCCTACTTCTCAATTTTTATTTCAGCTATATTAGTACAAGTACTTTGGTATTCCTAGATTAGCGTAGTCCAGACCAATGGTGGGCAAACCTTTTCACACAAAGGGCCACATTTGAAAAAAAATTGAAGCCGAGGGCCGCACTAATAGGAAGAGCAAAAAAGGTCTACACGTCCGCAGATGTCCTATTTTTACTGACATTCAGTGCGGATCTAAAAAAAGGTCTTCGGCTTGATTCACCATTGGAGTAAATATTTCTGTAAGTGCCCTCGGGCCGCATAAAATCGTCTAGCAGGCCGCAGTTTGCCCAGCCTTGGTCTAGACGAACAAAACGCCAAGATAAGCATTTTTCTATTTAGATACCCCCCACTCTCCGTAAAATAACTGGGTTCACCCCTGTACATCCGATGAAGCAAGTCACGAGGTAGCGAAGCCAATTGCCACCTCCGCACTTATTGCTTTGTTAGTTAGTTGCATATTTATCCTCCTATCACTAGAAATCGATCAAGTTGCCAGCCATCTGTCTACTACACCAACATGGGGGAATTCCGCTAAGTGCCTTTCCCAACGGCACAACAAGTAAACTTGCCGGCTTGTTCTTCACACTGTCCCTTTAATGCTGAGCGTCAAGCAGGGAAGCTGTGAATACCAATTTTAGAGTCATTGGTTTGACCCGACTCGGAATCAAATCCGAGTCTACAGCTCAAGAGACACACGCTCTATACCACTCGGCCACCTGAGCTTTGGCAGCATAGCTGCAAGCGTAGGACGCTGAGGTGGCGGTAAGCCACTTGCAGCACTGTAGTTCCTGTTTTCAAAGCTAGTAGAGTGGAATGGAATGTTGTTTTTTTTTTGTTTGTTCTGCATCCTTTTGTTAGTACCAAGGCCAACAGCAGTAATGCATATACTGTCATAATTATCAAACAGATGATCAAACATTTACATTATTACAATTTCGGTAGAGAGGTGCTTTTTACAAACCACAAAGCACTTAGTGCTAAGAACACTACTGGGTTTAACATTTTTACGGTGCAAATATATTTACCATAACTTATCAAACGTTTTCGGCAATTCCATAGCGCCCTCTTCAGGATCTACAATGAATTAATGATTATTGAAAAACTACACTGCAAACATTGGCTGCAATAAAATCACAAAATATAATTGGTGCATTCAGAGTCAAGGGGTTCCACTCTGTCTGCAGCTTTGAACGACTATTGCTTTAACACCCGTCGCTACTCGTACCTGAGTCTGCACCTCGATCACAATCATACAACGTCATTGCGGCCCCGAGTCAGTCCGGCACAGCGCGTCAGTTAATTTAAATTCGCACGGAACCAAAGAACTACCACGAAAACGTTCGAACTTAAGAAACGTTAAAATACAACTCGTGCGTTATCCTGCAAAAAAGATAAGCAAAGAGAAATACGAAAAAACAATTTTAAGCCTAAGTAAATACTACAGTACCGGACCCAAACCAGTTATGCCAGTCTGGTCAAATCTGAAAATGTAGCTAACTAGCTAGACAAACAGGCAAAAGCAATAACAATTGCTACAGAATCGCTCGGCATCAATGCGACATAAAATGAGCGCCTCCAACTCACGAAACTGCATAGCCTACTCTGCATGCTCAACGATCAAAGTTACAACAACGCTCACACTAACAGCCCATTAACACAGTACAAAAGGCTTTTAAGACTAGCTGCCAGCCTGCCATCTAAATCAACTAAAATGCAACGCAGAAAGATTTTCAACACACAATGCTACCGCTGTTGCGTCACAAAGGCTAGTACATCAAAGCGAAATAGCTATGAAGACGAAATGAAGGCAATAAGCAATATCTCACCGTAACAATAAATTCTGAAGCTGACTTAGCTCTAGGGTCTAGACCATCTATCTCATTTTTCAGTAAAATTTAAATTTACGGTACGACAGTTAGTTTATGACTAATTGATGACATCACAACAATAAGCAACACGGCAAGAAAATTAATGAATATTTAACAAAAACGATGCTCCATTCGCGTATAATTGCTTATTTAATTTCGGGTTTTGTTTTTTTTATCAATAAGGCTTCTTGGATTTTGGCTTCATAAGCTGTATTGCATTTTCGATTTACAGTAAAATGAATTCAGATCTTGTTTTTGTTCTTGAGAGCCACTGCTGCAATTTTGGATATGTTCTTTCACAGCACTTTTATTCGACGCTGAATCGCTCAAATGTCGCGATGAAGTACCTATGCAGGTAGTGCTCACATCGCGTGAGCAAGTGAATTTATAAACGACATCTGAGCGTAGACTTGAAGGTGTTTGGCTTTTCAATTGAAAATAATGTCCAACTTTAGTGGTCGCATACAGGGGCACAACATGGATTCCAAATTTTTTTTTTATTATCAGGCGAATATTATTGAAAAAATCTTTCGATATTTTGCCAGCAAAAGGTACTTTAAACAGAATTTTTGGGTTTGGTTCATTTTCGATCGGTGTTTGTGTGTCTGGTTGCCAACTACAAAAAGCAAAGGCAGTGTGTTCCTCTGCAAAGTTTTTTAAGACTGAGGTAGACAATTTGAGGCGGCTTTTTATGAAGAATAACTATCCCATACATTTTTTCAACAAGATTTTGGAACGTTTTCTACATCAACCAGACGCACAAACACCGATCGAAAATGAACCAAACCCAAAAATTCTGTTTAAAGTACCTTTTGCTGGCAAAATATCGAAAGATTTTTTCAATAATATTCGCCTGATAATAAAAAGAAAATTTGGAATCCATGTTGTGCCCCTGTATGCGACCACTAAAGTTGGACATTATTTTCAATTGAAAAGCCAAACACCTTCAAGTCTACGCTCAGATGTCGTTTATAAATTCACTTGCTCACGCGACGTGAGCACTACCTACATAGGTACTTCATCGCGACATTTGAGCGATTCAGCGTCGAATAAAAGTGCTGTGAAAGAACATATCCAAAATTGCAGCAGTTGCTCTCAAGAACAAAAACAAGATCTGAATTCATTTTACTGTAAATCGAAAATGCAATACAGCTTATGAAGCCAAAATCCAAGAAGCCTTATTGATAAAAAAAACAAAACCCGAAATTAAATAAGCAATTATGCGCGAATGGAGCATCATTTTTGTTAAATATTCATTAATTTTCTTGCCGTATTGCTTATTGTTGTGATGTCATCAATTAGTCATAAACTAACTGTCGTACCGTAAATTTAAATTTTACTGAAAAATGAGATAGCTAGCCTAGACCCTAGAGCTAAATCAGTTTCAGGTTTTCAACATTTATTAATATCTTGTGATTTTATTGCAGCCAATGTTTGCAGTGTAGTTTTTCAATAATCATTAATTCATTGTAGATCCTGAAGAGGGCGCTATGGAATCGCCGAAAACGTTTGATTAGTTATGTTAAATATACTTGCACCGTAAAAATGTTAAACTCAGTGGTGTTCTTAGCACTAAGTGCTTTGTGATTTATAATATTCATATAATAAATTATGACTCCACAAAAATAAACACAATTGGCCATCTACGCACCGTTATCTTAACAACTTCATCAAGCAGATAGTTAAGTATTAACTACTGGATGAGTCAGCTTTAACAACAATTTACACACAAGAATATAGATTCAGCTGTCATTATCAGCAGTGTAAGCAAGGTCAGTTTTGCAGTGCTGATGATGACAGCTGAATCTATGTTGTCGAAACGTCCAGTTATGAAAATCACTGTGGTTTATTTTTTCTTCTTCAGCTATTTTCGTCTCATATTCATTGTAATGCGAAATTTACACACAGCATCATACCAAATCAAGTACAGGACTATTAGGGCATCGTAAGTTAAGCCGAAATTATCGCATTTGCCTGGAGTTTTTTCATACATCGCCCACTACACCAAAGAATAAAGATCCGGGTGGTAAGTTTATTCAAAGAGCCTAAAAGCTACACTGAAAAATAGGCATATAAGAAAACAGCCCACAAATGAAAGAATAAGTATCACTATAAATCGTTTACGCCCGGCCGGTTAGCTCAGCTGTTCAGACATTGCTGTCGAAGCAAGAGGTCTTGGATTCGAATTCTGGGTTGGTCAAATTGTACACGGTGTCGCCAATCACTTGTCACCGCTGCGATGTTTCTTCGGAGCTGTGTTGCCCAGGCGCTAAGCCGCGGAGATGGGCCGCGCCACTCGTTACACGCTTCAGCGTAGGCCTAATAACGCGAGTATAATGAAGGTTTTGTAAATAGTTTACCTTCTTTGAGGGTAACTGTTGCTTTTTTGCTACCAAAAGAGTTGCTAATTTTACAAGAATAAGCAAGAAGATCTTCACGAGAAACACGGTAAATCTGAAGTTTAGCCACTTTACTTCCAGATTCAAAAATGCCTTTATATTTTACGTCATTAGTGACGTCAATCGCAACCCTTTCTTCCTCATTTTTACTCAACGTGTAAGGAAGACCATCTTTGGTCCAAGTCCAAGTCTGAAAAATAATATATGGTGGCGTAATAGGGCAATTCTGTTATTTTTGTACTTCCAGGGTAAATCGCAGAGCAACAGTGTTAATTGCTAGGTCACCAAATAACATTAAAGGGTGTAGTTTAGTTAAAAGGTGCGTAAAGGGCGCCAGAGAAGTAGGCCCCAAAACACCGGTTTTACGAAAAAACTTTTTTACGCTAATCTTGCTTACGAAGAGGAAGAGGTATTAGCATTTTTTATCCTCATATCATGAGAAAACGACGGAAACGCTTCAAAAACTCATTTAGAAGTTTCCGGCTGCCTTTCTACCACTTAAAGATGGGGGAATATGCCGCAAAAGTGCCTTTTCTAACGGCATAACGAGCGAACTTGCTGGCTGTTCTCCACGTTGTCCCTTTCATGTTGAACGTCAAGAAGAGAAGTTGTGAATACCGATCTTGAAGTTATTGGTTTGACCCGACTCGCAATCAAACTGGAGTCTACCGTTCTAGAGGCAGATGCTTTCAACCTCGGCGATCTGATCGGTTTTCAACACGGGAAGTCAAAGCAAAATAACACGCTTATTTTTTGATGCTATTTACCACTTGTTCAATTCCAGGGGAGCTTCCTAGAGCACAAACAATAATTGCTGGGTCGTCCAAGTTTGTGTATTGCGCAGAAGGACTGATCAAAATAGGTGGTCCATTGACAACTAAGTCCAAAACAGCAGCACTGCTTCCAACCTAAACAACATTAATTAAATCAAACCGAGTAATATTTTCAAAAATCTTGATTTCTAGAGCGAAATTGTCGTAAAACAATGCAGCAAACTTTTTGTATGCAAACCTGCACATTCATACACATCATGCAAATTTAACGAACAAAAAAAAAAAACTAATCTGAAAAATTAAAGTTAATTTTTGCAGAGCGAAAACCTTGAAGCGATATTTATAGCAACAAAGCTTAACGCTCAGCAATCAGCATGCAAGGCAACTAATAAATGATTACTAAACAAAACGCAATTGAAACAATACAAGCGTTTAACTCATAAAAGGGCTCTAAAAGTTGAAAATCATTGCTCAGGAGAGACACAGCACCATAAAGGTGGGCGCTGGTGCGGTTCTCGCATCGTTATCTCGTGGATGTAGAATCAAAATGCAGATTTTTCGGGGCACAAAATCTTACGATGGCTAGATATAACTTCACTTTTGAAAGAATATAAAAAATATCATAAAAAAAAATCAAATCTTCATTATTCTCGTGGTATTACGCCGAAGCGTGTAACGAGTGGTGGGGCCCATCTGACTTAGCGCTGGGCACACAGCTGCGAAGAACCGTCGCAACGGTAGCAAACTGTTGGCGACATTGTGCCGATTTGATAGGGCATAAAATCAAACCCCAGACCATGCACGGATTTATGAGGGGGGGGCAGGGGTTTAACGGCTAGGCTATTGTTACTGGTTAGGCCAGGGATTCTTAACCTATTTTGTCTTGTTTACCCCTTGCCGAAAGAACGAAGAGTAATTTACTCCCATTGTACCACTACTGCTTTTTCATTACTGAAAATTAAAATTTTTTTAGTCTTTAACTCAGAAAATTAAAAATTATTTTGAGTGTTTGAACCAGGGCAGGGCTCTTAGCCTCTAACTCTAAACTTCTTTCAACACGTGAGGAACATTTTTGGAGGTCAGCAAAATTAGGAACAGTTTTTGTTGTATTAGGGGGCCCCTTTTGGCAGGAAGCACAGGGCCTTCTTAGTTTGACCCTGCTGCCATGCAATTGCCAGATTTGCGTAGATTGGTTACCGCACCATAACGGCGCATTATGATAGGCCTATATTCGCACTCTACAATATTTCGGGCCGAAATCGGGCTCTTGATTCTCTTGTCGGGTTCGGACAGTGGGTGTCGGATTCGGGCCGAGAAAACCTGCCCGCGCCCAACTCTGGGCTGTAGCGCAGTTGTTAAAGATGTCGCTGTCGATGCGGAAGGTTTGGGGTTAAATTCCCAGGACTGTCAAATCAGGCACACTGTAGCCAACGGCTCGCCACCGCTGCGACGTTTCTTCGGAGCTGCGTTGCCCAGGCGCTAAGCCGCGGGGTCGGGCCCCACCACTCGTTACTACGCTTCGGTACTACAGCGAGTATAATGAAACGAGCATAATGAAGACTTTATTCAATTGAAAAAAAATTTTGTGTGCAGCCATAGTTTCTGCAGGTGTACAACGCAGTTAAGGAAACTCCTACTTATTAAATGCTTCACAGTAGCATCAAACATTTTTACCATAACGCAGTGCTCTTTAGTTACCTCACAATTATGCCACTATAGCAAAAGCCTAACAGAAATGTAAAATTTGCCAATAAACATTGCCTTTTTTTTCATTATTAAATTATCTTCAAATTGTGGAAAAATCAATGGTTTTGAAATGCATAGGTAAAACTCCACCGGTGGGCGTTTTGGCATTTTGGGGTGGGCGTAATACCCTACCCCATGAGGTAAAACGCCCGATTTGAGTTTTTTTTTTTCAAACCTTCATAAATTAGCCAGAGCGCAAATTTTTTAAAAAATGACAGTTGGAATAGATTGCCTTGAACCCTAAAATTAACCAAAACAAACATTGCATTAAAAAAACCTTGTGTTACATTTTTCGGTTGTATCTGGTTTATAAAGCTGAGAACTCGTAAGGAATTGTACCCGGGATTTACGTTTTCGAGTCGACTGTTGAGTTGATTGATTGCGCCTGTGTCTGAACCTCGTGATTACCTGCTCTGAAACTTGCGTCTTTTTTGTGCTTCACTGACCTGTGGGATGGCGTGATTGTTGAATACTTGCTGGTGCACAATAGCTTGGTGAGCTATTGGCAGATTGCAGTCTGATTTGGTTGTCCACAGAGTAGCATGGTGTGAATGAGTGAGTGAAGTAGGAGATTTTTCGCAGTTTTGCAGAACTTTACGGCAGTATAGGTTTTTTTTTTGGGCGTGGTTAGTTACGACAGGGATCAGGTAAACCTTTGTCTTTTTTGCAGCTCGGTTTCCCGGTATTGCATAAAATTTAATGCTTAAGTTTTGAGAAAAGCATCTTTTTTGTGGTTCGAATTTCTTAGTTGTAGTTTCGTTCATGCTTGTGGGAAATATCGTTGGTCCGTCAAAGATTTGGAATAAAAGTCGAATGGTGAAATTGATTGCGGAACTTGAAAGTTTTTTCACATTCAACGATATACCATCTCTGAACTCCAGCGTTAGGCCAACGAGGCGTCGCCTGTGATAGAAGCGACGCAATACAATTCCAAATCTTTCTCGATCTTGTCAAAAGGCGTTGGAGTCAATCAAGATCATCGAATCAAGCAAACGTTCTGTTCTACGCTGCACTCTTCGAACTGTATGTATGTGTTATGCATTTTATTTCTGTAATTATCCGCTTGCGTTGGTGCGCAAAAGGGAATTGAACTGATCGCTTTGTTGTAAAGAACATCGCGGTGTGAAATCCGTCGCCGAAAACTGATTGATTGCAAGTGCCCATTGAGTATCTGTAATTACGTTGATAATCGTTGCTGTGTGTTGTTACACCAGCGCAAACTTAGCAAAAAACGTTATAAAGCACTTGTAGTTGCGAGCCAACTTACCTTTTTTATATTTTTTTTTGGTTGCTTTAAAGTGATACGTAATTTTTTTTTATTGCTGTTGATTAATATTGTCTGCTTCGATACTGTTATGTCGTCATCGGAGTTGAGTAGTGGTATTGTGCTGAAGTTACAGGCTCTTAAAGCCAGCTGCGCTAATGTCGAATTGCTTGTAAACAAAAATGGTAAACCTGAGGATGTTCGCCATAAACTTGAGGATATTAATAATGAACTTGATAACTTGTTGGCGTCTTGTGATAAAACTGATGCTGATGCGACCATGCCGGGAAACTCGTTGGCTAAAATTGAAGCTGCTGCTGAAAACGCTAAGCAGGTGCGCCGTAAAGTTCAGTCTTGGCTTGATAGTGTTGAATTGCCACGTGCGAGTATTGTGCCGTGTGGATCGAAGTCTCGAGTGCCTGTGGAGTGTGCGTCGTATGAGCGTGGTTCAGTAAAATGTCTTGATAACTTAGAAATTGGGTCTAGAGGTAGCTCACGTTGCAGTTCTCGTGTGAGAGAGTGTAGGGTTAAATGGAAATTGGCTCAACTAGAATGTCAAATGGAAGAGGATAAATGCTTTGAAGAAGAGCGCTTTGCGGAAGTTGTAGCCAAGAAAAAAGAACTTGAATCGAAGCTTGAAGCGCAGAAAAAAGAATTTGAATTAAAACTTGAAGTAGAGAAAAGAGAACTTGAGCTTATGTTGGAAGCGGAACAACGAGCAATGAAGGCAAAGGCCGCTCGACGAAAACTTCAGTTAGCGGAGGCAGAAAAATCAGCTTGGGAAGAAGAATCAGTAGGAAGTCGTTGCAGTAAAACAGCACGAGAAACCTATCCCGCGAAGTCGTTATCGGCAAAATCTACTCCATTCTTTCCCAATCAGAAAGTTCCTTACCTAGAAGATTCGACTCCTCTTGTTAGTAAACCTGAATTTAAACCCATCGTGAATGATCACTTCACCGAATCTGTTCCCCTGTTGCGGTCTAGTGGCGGCATAGCTCATCAGTTAAATTTAGCTGGAGAAGCTCAAACTTTATCTAAAAGAGAAACTCTTGGAATGGCAGACGTCGGTGCCAGTGGTTTCGTTAGCACTAGTCAACCTGCAAATCCGGAAGGGAGAAGGAGTTATTCCCAGCATACCAATCGACACCTGCAGGAAGACTTGAGAAGTGTTCGTTTCAATGCACCACCTCCAGGATTTGAAAGACCGAGAACAAAGATTTATGCAGCCCCAGAAGTGAGTGAACGCTATCTTCCTAAACCATCGATTGAAGAATTTGATGGCAATCCATTTGATTATTGGGCTTTTGTAAATCGATTTCAAATACATGTGGCTGAAAGAGTGAATAGTGACGACCTGCGTTTGGTATATTTGCTGCAGCACTGTAGCAAGCGTGTGCATGAGAAGTTGAAACATTTTGCTAGAGGTCCAGATGCTCGTGTGTGCTACAGGGCAGTATGGCAAGAACTTTATCGTCGATATGGTCAACCTCATGTTATTAGTCGATGCTGTGAGGAACGCCTTATGAATGTGTCTAAAATAAGTCAGCATGACGCTGAAGGACTAGAAAACTTTGCCGTGTTATTAAAACAATGTTGTGCTTCATTAGCTGGTACTCGTGAGCCGTCCACAGTCAATTCGGTTAATTTTTTGGCAGCACTAGCACAGAAACTTCCATCGAATACTCGGCATAATTGGATTTCGAAAGCGCTTGAGTTTGAGCAACGTAATAGCCGTTTAGCTACTTTTGTTGATTTTGCGGAGTTTGTCATTAATGAATCGGAAAGAGCTAACTCTACCTTCTATAAAGCGATTTTTCATTCTGAGCAACGCAAGGAGGAGCACTCGAAACGGGTGCAGGGACGTTCGTTTGCTTCCACCTCGAATGCAGTGAAAAAGGCAGAAGTCGCTACTGTTCACAAGGCCGCAGAGTCTAATAACAAAAGTAACGAGTTTGTTTGTGTTTATTGCTCTAAAAAACATGGCTTGGAAAAGTGTCCAGAGTTTAAGGAATTGAGTTTTCGTGATCGAAAGCGTTTTATTGTCGAAAAAAGATTGTGCTTTCGATGCTTGCTTGGCTGCCATTTGTCTCGAGATTGCGATTCCAAGGTGTTGTGTAAAGTCAAAAGTTGTAAAAGAACAAATACCCACCATACCTTGTTGCATCTTGATCAACCAGTAAAAGCTTCGCAAGAGGTTAGTGCGGCGACTATATGTGGGACTACCATTCCAGTGGCAGATAGCGACAATAGTTCCGATTGTGAGGAGACTTACAAAACGTACTTAGACATTGTACCCGTGCGTGTCCGCTGTGACAAGGTAGAAGTGTTGACTTATGCCCTCTTAGATTCTGGTTCATCTCTATCTTTTTGCAGTAGTAAACTTATTGATGTTCTAGGAGTTAACGAAAATGGAATACCGACTAAAGCTCAGCTGGAAACTCTGACCACAGAGGGTCCAAAAAGTGTTGATACCAAAGTTTTTGATTTGGAAGTTTTGTCGCTGAATGGCTCTAATAAGTTTAAATTGTCAAAGGTAATGCTGGTAGAAAGAATACCTGTGAATTTAGAGTGTAGAAATGTGGGAAGAAACTTAAGTAAGCACGAGCACCTACAGGGCGTAGAATTACCTGTAATTAAAGGTGCAACCGTGACCTTGCTGATCGGATGCGATCACGCATTATTGCATTTTCCTGTAGAAACCAGACCTGCTCCTGATCCAGATCAAGCTCCTCAGGCTGTTAAGACGCCACTAGGGTGGATTCTAAAAGGTCCGGACCGGGAAAAAGAGCAGTCTTTTGATGGATCCTCGGCTCAAATAAATATGTTTATGAGCGGGTACAGAGTCCCTGGAAACCTATCGGATCTGAATGATTTATTGGTTACTGATGATGGAGAAGTGTTTCCGTCGCCCTTTGATTTTGACACTACTAACGTCGACGAACTGATGCAGTGGTTAAAGTCGAATCGAGAGCTTAAGGAGTTTGGCCTGAAGTACTCTAGAGAAGACACTGTGGCTTACGATCTCATGTCCAGATCCGTGTGTCAAGTAGACGGCCACTATCAATTACCACTATTATGGAAAAACGCTGCTGTAACGTTTCCTGATAGTTTGCAGATGGCTCAAAATCGCTTAAAGGGAGTTAAGCGAAGGTTGCAGCGAGACTCGCAATTGAACGACAAATATCAAGAGCAGATGGACATTGCTCTAAAGAAAGGTTATGCAGAGCGAGTGCCGGATGGTGATGCTGAGCAAGGTTTGTCCGAACGATTGTGGGTAATACCTCACCATCCTGTTAGAAATCCCAAAAAGCCTGAAAAGGTGAGAGTTGTGTTCGACTGCGCTGCTCGCAGTCATAATACATCGCTTAACGAAAACCTCATGACAGGGCCAGACTTGGTAAATAAGCTGGTTAAAGTTTTGCTACGTTTTCGTAAAGACAAAATTGCGATTGTTTCTGATATCGAAGCAATGTTTTATCAGGTTCTTGTTTCACCAGAAGACCGGGATTCTTTACGTTTTTTATGGTGGCCTGAAGGAAACTTAGATGCAGAACCCGTTTTGTACCGCATGAAGGTTCATCTGTTTGGTGCCACATCTTCCCCTTCTTGCGCAGCATTTGCGTTACGACTAACTGCAAAAGAATATGGCAAATTTTTTCCGCCTAACGTGGCTGAAACCGTCTTAAAGTCCTTTTACGTTGACGATTTGTTAACATCTGCAAATAGCGTAGAGACAGCGGTAACGTTGATCCATCACTTACGGAACTTGATGCAAAAGGGAGGTTTTAAACTAACAAAGTGGATCTCTTCATCCAAAGAAGTGATGCAAACCGTTCCCTTAGAGGAAAGAGCAAAAATTGTACAGGACTTGTCTCTAAGTAATGTTGAAAATAGGGTGCTGGGAATGAACTGGAATATTGACAAGGACGCGTTTACGTTTGAAGTGTCCATTAAAGATAAACCGCCGACTCGTCGTTTTGTATTGTCTGTTACGAACAGATTGTTTGATCCGCTTGGCCTGGTGGCGCCAGTAATAGTAGAAGCTCGTTTGATCTTTCGAGATTTGTGTAAATTAAAGGTAAAATGGGATGAACCACTACCAACACCCCATACATCTCGCTGGACATCGTGGATAAACTCTTTGCATGATTTGCGAAAGCTTAGTATTAGACGCTGTTTTCAATCAGAGTTTGATGATGTTACTAATGCGCAGATCCACGTCTTCGCTGATGCTTCAACTTTGGCTCGAGGTGCTGTTTGCTATATTCGTGCGGAACATGGAAACGGTCACGTGGATTGCAATATCGTCATGGCTAAAGCTCTGCTTGCAAGTTCAGAAAGCATGACCATTCCTCGAATGGAATTGGAAGCAGCCGTAGATGCGGTTAAGCTCGCCTGTCTCGTTAAAGATGAATTTGGGTTACACTGCCAATGCACTTACTGGACGGATTCTTCCATTGTGATCAAAAGTATTCAGGCAGACTCCAAGCGATTTCCTGTGTTTTCTCGCAATCGTTTGGCTCAGATTGAGAAACGTTCCAGCATACACGAGTGGCGTCACTTACCTTCGGAACTGAACCCAGCTGACTTGATTAGCCGTGGAGTGAGAGTGTCAGCACTGCTAGAAGATAAAATGTGGTTTGAGGGACCAAATTTTTTGAAGCTACAACCAGATCAATGGCCGAATCAGTTCGTGAAGAATCAATCATGCGATGAGGAATTGGTGCATAGCTTCGATTTGCCTACAAAGGGTAAGGTTTCTATGCTTGTGAATGACAATGAGTGTTGTGGAACTGATCGATTGATTGAGTTTTTCTCCTCCTTTTATCGTTTGAAGCTAGCCGTGGCGTGGTTGTTGCGAGTGAAACTATGTATGCGTGAGCGATTGAAGTGTTCTGAGAGTGTATTGAATATGTCGGCTGTGTCAGTGTTAGAGTTAAATGATGCGGAAACCAGTCTTCTCAAGTACGTACAAAGGACGTGTTTTTCAAAATGTTATGACAGTCTGCATAAAGGTTCACTTGAACATGTCACTAAATCTTCTCCGTTGTACAAGCTAAATCCTATCCTTGTGGACGGCCTGATAAGGGTGGGTGGACGATTAAACAAAGCGTATTTGGAATTTGAAGTGAGACATCCTGCTGTCGTTCCAGAGAAGCATCACTTGACCGAACTAATCGTTCAGGATGTTCACTCCAGGGTGGTTGGACATTTTGGTGTCGAAGCTACATTAAACCAGGTCTGCAAACGCTATTGGATTTTAAATGCCAAGGTAGCAATACGCCGTGTTGTTAAAGAATGTGTAGTATGCAAACGGCGAGATGCGAAACCAGAAAATCAAATTATGGCGGAACTTCCTTTTGCTAGATTGCAAATTAATGAGGCCCCATTTTCTCAAACAGGTGTTGACTACTTCGGTCCTTTCATGGTCAGACAGCGCCGCAGTACCATAAAAAGATATGGCTGTCTTTTCACGTGCCTTACAACGCGGGCAGTTCACCTAGAAATGGCAGCAGATCTGTCGACATCTTCCTTCATAAACACCTTAAGAAGATTTATTGCTCGTCGAGGACCGATAAAGCATATATTCTCGGATAACGGAACAAACTTTGTAGGCAGCAACAAAGCATTGAAAGCTGCAGTCAAGGATTGGAATCAACGGCAAATTCACGTTTGCTTACGACAAAAAGCCATCGATTGGTCGTTCAATTCACCTGGAGCCAGTCATATGGGGGGTTCCTGGGAAAGAATGATTCGAACAGTGCGCAAAATACTGATGGTATTGCTTCCTCGGTATACCATTGATGACGACACTTTGCATACGCTCTTGCTAGAGGTCGAATCCATGGTAAATTCGAGACCTTTATGCGTGTCTGTTGCACCGGGATCCGAAACACCACTAACCCCAAACCATCTACTCCGAATTGACACTTCTATCGGACTTCCTCCTGTTGTCACCGATCCCTCTGATTCTTTTGTTCGTCAGCGCTATCGCCTGGTGCAGCACGTAGCGGACCAGTTTTGGAAAAGATGGGTGGATGAATATGCAAGGACAATCCTTCTCCGAAAGAAATGGTTCGAAAGAAAAAGAAATGTGACGGAAGGTGACATCGTGCTGGTTCTTGAAAGTAACACCCCCCGAGGGCATTGGCCAATCGGAAAAGTTTTTGCGATGTTTTCCGGACAAACACGGTGAAGTAAGAAGTGTGGAGGTGAAGACTGCAACCGGAGAGTCCAGAAGGCCTATAGCAAAATTGTGCGTGATTCTTCCAGCCGACGATGAAGGTAAGTCAACTGGTGGTGGTGTGCAACCGAAAAATGCGTCTGACTCTTGTTAAAAAAATAACTTGTCGTGAAAGTTCATTTTTTGGCGGGGAGTATGTTACATTTTTCGGTTGTATCTGGTTTATAAAGCTGAGAACTCGTAAGGAATTGTACCCGGGATTTACGTTTTCGAGTCGACTGTTGAGTTGATTGATTGCGCCTGTGTCTGAACCTCGTGATTACCTGCTCTGAAACTTGCGTCTTTTTTGTGCTTCACTGACCTGTGGGATGGCGTGATTGTTGAATACTTGCTGGTGCACAATAGCTTGGTGAGCTATTGGCAGATTGCAGTCTGATTTGGTTGTCCACAGAGTAGCATGGTGTGAATGAGTGAGTGAAGTAGGAGATTTTTCGCAGTTTTGCAGAACTTTACGGCAGTATAGGTTTTTTTTTTGGGCGTGGTTAGTTACGACAGGGATCAGGTAAACCTTTGTCTTTTTTGCAGCTCGGTTTCCCGGTATTGCATAAAATTTAATGCTTAAGTTTTGAGAAAAGCATCTTTTTTGTGGTTCGAATTTCTTAGTTGTAGTTTCGTTCATGCTTGTGGGAAATATCGTTGGTCCGTCAAAGATTTGGAATAAAAGTCGAATGGTGAAATTGATTGCGGAACTTGAAAGTTTTTTCACATTCAACGATATACCATCTCTGAACTCCAGCGTTAGGCCAACGAGGCGTCGCCTGTGATAGAAGCGACGCAATACCTTGTATTTTGGGAGAAAGAGCAAAAGTCGCTTAAGGTGGGCTTGCTACCCACCTTACCCAATAAAAAATAATAATCCAAACGAGTGCTTGCTACAGAATACAGATTAAGATAAAAAATACAGGAAAACTATTAAAAAATATATATATATATATTTTGTGTTGACATGCTGAATATCATCCTGAAAAAAAACCGAAATAACTTGAAAATCACGGCCCGAACCTGAGCCCGACCCGAAAAGGCCGGCCCAAGTCCAACTCTGCTATACAGCCGGCGGTTTGTTGAAAAATTTTTAACATATAAAAAACTAAATTGGCGCTGCCGTGAGTGCTCAAAATAAAATATAACTGCCAAGGAAGACCAGACCAACAAAAGATTTGAAGAGGCCCAGGGGCGGAACGAGTGAGGGAGGAGGCAAAATTGTTTTTACGTACCGTAACTGCCTCAGGAGCCGGAGTGTTCCGTTTTTTAGACATCCCGATTATGTGTTTGAGAGGTCTGATAATATTGACGCTGTTTCGGACCTTAATCGCATCATCAGGGGTTTTTCTCGCTCGCAATTCATTTCAGCTTAAAAATGTTTCGGTAGGGAGGGCAGTGTTTTCTCATGCTCCACTATCTTCACTTTTCAAGAGAGTTATGAGAGAAACTGTTCCCTTCATAATGAGTGCATAGTAAATGTTTAGGCCATATCAAGGTTTATGTATATGCGTTGTTTATATCAATGTTGGTTCCCAAAACAATTTTTTGGAGGGAAGCAATTAACTGTTTTATTCCTCCCCCCTGGCTACACCCTGTTTGTGACGTTGCGAAAGCTGGACTACTTTAGTCAGTTAACCTTCCTATGGCCCAACAATGAAGTAAACCAAAATTTTTTCATTAAATTCTTAACCGCGGCTTGACAGCTTGAATTCCTGTGAAATCTTTTCTCTCCTTAAATGAAGCGCAAAGCATCAAGCAAAAGTGTAAATGAAATATCTTGGTTGTTTTCATAGTTATGACATTACATGGCTTAATCATGGTTAACTGCAATTGCGCATTAATTTAGATTAGGAACATCACCATCCGAGGCACTTTAATACCTCTGAATTACTGTAATTGTAGTATCTTTACGTCATCACGATGTGACGTACCTCTCCATTGAAAAATCCTGCTTACGCCACTGCTGGATAGCGTACTTTAATCACATACTTTTTCCTTCAGCCTCCTGACATATTAAATTTTCTGCCTCCCACCCCGACAAAAACTGTTTAATCCGCGCCTGCCCCAGACCTTCGACACCGATAACGATATCTTATATCAATTTCATCGGAAACATTTCTATTACCGGCCGGAATAGAAATATTTCCTATGAAGTTTTGAGCCAAGTATTGATATAGAACCCGCATAAAGGGGGGAACAACTCACGTTCGCAACACTGGCTTGACATTCGTACGAACCACTATCAGTCTGCTGCACATTCTCAAGTGTCAAAGTGTCCGACTGTGCAAGCGCAACATCGTCCCCTTCACGGGTCCAGCGAACACGAGGTACTGGGTTGGCATCCCAGGTACATTGCAAGGTTACGTTATCGCCAATGTCTGCTTCAGTTTTTTCGTTTTTGCCCATATAGACAGGAGCATCTGAAAGTAAAACCAAATCTTCATATTACTAGCGGAATTACGCCAATGTCTCCAACATGTGGCGGATCCACCACCGCGGCTTTGCGCCGGGGCAACACAGCTCCGATGAAACGTCGCAGCAGTGGCGAGCCGTTGGCGACTGAGTAAGATTTGACCAGCCCGGGAATCGAACCACAGACTTGCCGCACCGACAGCAATGTTTTTATACTTTGAGCTCACTAGTCGACGCATCTGACAGTAAATAATAATAAAACTGCATAACCAAGGTAGATGCGCCACATATATTGTATATTTAGCTTACTGCTGGTAAAGCTTACACAATTGAAGAATTGCAGGGTAAAGAACCTCTTAGCTTTAATACTGCAAGCAAAATACCACTTACAATCTTACATGCTTTAACTTCATTCTAAAGTACGAAAAGTAGGCATCGCAATCACATCTACTCCCGCTTTACCCTGAATGACTAACAGCATGTTGTAACGTTTATCACTCTGTTCCTTCTTTTCTCGCAACGTATTTATTAGCTGATCCAGGGGACTAAAGAAGCCCAAACCCCCACTTCGATGCCTTTAAACGCATAAGACTGGAAAATGAACATTTAGGTACTCCAGATTCTTAGTCGCCCAGCTAAAAACCTGGGTCCTTCCCCTGGTATAAACTTGATTTTGCTGCATCGTATTTACTGTTGTCGACGGTGCGAAAATAGTAGTAGTAGTGTCTTTTATTTTCGCACCGTCAACACAATAAAAGAATACGATAAGAAATATAACGCGGTACAAGAAAAGGGAAGAGGCAACAAAATCATTAACGTTGTGGCATGCAGGAAGGAGAAGAGGAGTTAACAGAATACAAGAATAGGCATGGTGCAAAACCCAGATCGGGAGCAGAAATTTCAAAAAAAAAAAAAAAAAAACAATAAAGTAAAGGTAATAAAAAACAGTATAACAACTACTAAATTCAATTTCTAAAACGACGAAAGGCTTGGTGATTTTTATGATACTTACACATCACATTGAGTGTAGTAGACGCTGTATTGGAAAATCCAGCCTTGTTTTTTGCCTTGCAACCGATTTTGGCATTGTGCCAAGTCTTATTGGCAGCACCAAGATTTAATTTATTTTTGCGATTTAATACCAATACATCATCAATGTACCACCTAAAACACAAGAAATTCTCAAAATTAAGCAAAAATGGAAATGGGGCTTCTGTAGCATAATGTATAACATTTAAAATCACAATCAAAAGTGATTACGAGACAAAAAAATAAAGAATACCTAGTGTAATCTTCAGGGTAAATGGTAGGCCTTGAAGACTTACTAAATAAACGCTGTATAAACCAATTCTACTAGTTTCGCGGTTTGACCGCTCATCAGGTAGACTCAGGTTTTGAACCCAGAACCTTGTGATTGAGAGTTTTACCTCTCCAACCACTCGGCCACCGAGCTGACATTTGTAATCTTCCTTACACTCGCAATATTACGCCAAAACGTGTAACGAGTGGCAGGGTCACTTCTGTGGCATGGCGTCTGGACAAAGCAGCTCCGAAGAAACGTTGCAACGGAGGCGAGCCGTTGGCGACACTGTGTCCGGTTTGACCGACCGAGGAACCGAACCCAGACCTCCCGCATCGATAGCGATGCCTAAACAACTGAGCTCATCGGTCGGTAACAAACCTAAACAACAGCTCATTTTTTTCATTTCAGTCAAACTACCTCAAATGTTGTTGTATTTTGTTGCATATTTATCCTCCTATCACGAGAACGCGATCAATGCGCTATACGAGCTCGCTTAGGAGTTACAGGCCATCTGTCTACCACACCATGGTGGGAATCCCGCTGGTAGCTTTTCCCAACGGCATAACAAGTAAACTTGCCGGCTTGTTCTCCACACTGTTCCTTTAATGCTGAGCGTCAAGCAGGGAAGCTATGAATACTAATTTTCAGTTATTGGTTTGACCCGACTCGGAATCAAACCCAAGTATGCAGCTCTCGAGGTGGATGCTCTTACTACTCGGCCATCTCCGCTTAAATAAACAGCAATAATACCTTCAAGCGCAACATTTAAATCAAGTTTCTTACCTGTACTCAGATATATCTGAAGACGCTGGTTCAACGTTACACTGGACTGTGATGGTATCTCCCTCTTTTAGTACTGCAGGTACAGCAATTGAAGCGACGGGTCGCTCTGAGAAAAGCAAAAGTGCCTAGTGATGGTTAAGCTGTGCTATGGCAGAGCGTTTTTCGAAAAAGCATTGCAACTTTTATATCATTGAGCAGAACCATAACCGCAGACCTTAATCGCTGTTTCGATGTTTCAAGTCTCATCAGCGCAGTGTATGTGACCGACAATGCCGTGATTATATGCCAGACTCACGAAGAGCACTACACACTTACTTGTTTTACATCTGTGATATAAATTTCACTTTATTTTCAATGCATATTAGGCAAAAAATGTAGGACGGCGGTGTTTTTCCATGTGCTTCGTTGTTAACAAAACGCTATGCATTAGAAAGCTGTACAATTAATCCTTTCAAGTGACCAGATCGAGAATTAAGATCTCGTCATTCAGTGCAAAGCCACCACCTATCCAGTTTGAGAAAAACTTTTTTAACATGCGAATTATAGGGGTTTGAAATACAGTCAATAAATAAAAAAAAAATCGTGGAAACTTCAGTTTCTGGTATCACAAAACAGTAAATCATCAAACTTTAAAAAATCATTTAAATAGATTAAGTTACTAAATTATAGACAATAAGCTACCCCAGATTCAGTTCGGGGATGAATTCCATTGTGATTTCAGTTCGTAAGCTACAGTATCTTTTTAATAACCTTTAAACATCATAATTGACTATTAACTTTTAAGATTTTCAGTGACCATCAGTAATAACCAATGGATTCAACTTGAACGTTGCGTTGTTATTAGCAAGCGTCTCTATCAACAATACTACTGTACTTTGGACTCAGAAAAATTCATCGCTGCATGCGTGAAGCTCTAATAAACTGGCAAATGTCAAAAACATACGCCTAAAGTGTGTTTAAAGGTCTGTTTACCGCTTCGCTACAGGCGACTACGCGATTATCCACTTTTTTGTTTTATTTTGACGCTGACCTTTGGTGCGACAACGCGACAAAAACCACGCGAAATCAACGAATTGTTAATAGTGCAATTTTTATCACTTCCTCGCCCGGTATCAAAAATATGCTTGAGATAACCTTGACGACGGGAATGAGATGACGCACGTTTGATTGCAACGACATCACTGAACAATCAACTTGCCTGACGCAAGCCAGCAAATTTTATGTACTGCAGCCTTTAAGTGGAGATAATAGCAAGCCAGTAGTTTGTAATCGTAATCGCATGTCGCGTAATCATGTATCGGTAAAGGCACCATAAAATATTGACATTCAAGTGCGTGTATGAATTTTAGACCGTCTCTGTTCTTAATCACATCTACATTTCTTGTGGCATTGGTATTTGCAATTGAGTTAATAAACGCAGATGAAAAATTGTTGTCAAACGGAACGAAGTTTAAATTTTGATTGATTAAATTTTCTCTTAAATCCAATTGCGAGAAAGTGACGAAGATGTTAAGCATAAGCAAGTTTAAACTTGCATGAAAGGTATGGACATGCCTATGCATCGGGATTTGATTTCTTACGTGGCACGTTTAGAACGGAGGTCGACGACCTTTAGTTCAACAAATTCTAAACTCAAAAATTTGCCGTCATTTTGATCTTGCCCAGCTGGAAAACAAGCAGGCAAGTTAACTTTGCTGAAATAGACACTTTACTGGATTTACAACCTTTAACGGCGGACAAGTGTCAGAAACTCTTAAACGAACTTGTTAAAACGCCCACGATGCTTTCGCGTGATTAGATAAACATATGACTAAACTTAGCCGGTTAAGCGTCAAACCTCCACAAGCAAATGGTCAAGGCAATGTCTACAGCATCGACATGCTTTTTTAAACTGCGTTTCGCACACACCAACCCACTTAAAACTTGAGCTTAGGTTTGTAATTCTAACCCCAATCCATACCCGCAACTGTATATTACTCTAATCCCCTTAAATTTCACGTTTGAGCTTATCCTTGATGGCGTCATACCGACGTAATACCAACGTTATGTAAAAAAATTACAGTAAATTTTATATTCTACACAAAAAAAACATGCAATTTTGTACAATGAAGTTGTTGTAACAATGGAAACGGGTCAGTGCTTTGCATAATTACCATGTCAACTTGTCCAGCTTTCTGCATCATAATCATGCTGAAAGCTTGTGGGCGTTCGGAACCACTATAACTGGGCATGTGGAAAGAGTAAATGCATTCAAACTCTCGACTATATTACTTACCAACCACTTGCAGGCGGACAAGTTGGCTGCGCAGTTGCTGGGTCGAAGGAATTGCTTCATTGCTGATGATGCAATTGTAGTTTGAGCCAATGTCACTGGCTTTAGGAGTGAACCGCAAGATGGCAGTAGTGCTACGGAGTTTGTTTATGGGAAGAGATATCACGGTTTCAACATTATCCAACTTTTGTCCATCTAAAATTCAAATTATTTACTGAAAAACAAGTAAAAGATTTAAGGCCATGCAAAAACTAGACCACTGTCCATACGTTTTTAGTTCTGAATTCATCTTTAAAATTTTTTGTGGCTTCACTTTCCTCTTTATGCTATTTGCGTCCGATGTTTATTGTATTTCCAAGTCAAAGCTATTGCTGTAGAAGGTGTGATTACGCATCTAGATTTAGCCATAATAGCTTAGGTTTACCAAGTTAACGCATCAATAGACTGCTAGACTATAACTGTCTTGGCTTTGAAGGAATAAGCTGGAATTAAAAAGCAAACAAGTAATACAGAAGACATATGATAACAATGCAGTGCACACATGGAAATTCAAGTTGCTGTATTGTGCAAAAACAAATAATTTTAATTCAAAAATTAGTAAAGCCAGATTTCCACGGTAAAAAGCCAAGATCTGCACATCGGCGCAGCCAAAAACAAAAAAGAGGGAGAATTTTTTTCATTGAATTACTAATCCTATGACAGTAAGTATATACAGAGAATGTGAAAGCGATTCGTAGCGGTTGTCTGAAGTGATAAGAGCTGTCTGTTCAACGCAATGGCAATGCAACATGGCAAGTTATTGATACAATAGCACTATTCTCATTAACCGCTACACTTACGCAAATGTACCACCATTATGATTAAATTGACTATTCAACAAACTATTCCCCCTCCCCGGCTTTTCTGGCGATTTAATCAATGATCATGCTTGAGTCAAAAATAGTTTACCCAGCGATTTCACTGTTTATTTTTTTTCAAATCTTGTACTTTGGAAAGGGGAAGAATATGTTACCCAATCCCACCTCTATCGCCGGTGGGCCTACAGTAAATGTAATGTAGAAGCTATCGATCAGTGTTTCTCCGGCTTTTAGCGTTCCGAATTCTTATAAATACAGTAGTTCAAAAAATATATTCCACACCGTACTTGTGTTTGCTTTAAAGACCCCTTGAAGCTTCTTTGTCATGTCGTACAACCGGAGTTTAAAGGCAAATTTTTAAAGGCCCCTTGGGGCACATAAATTCCAGGACAAAAACCCCAGCTTTGCATTATGATGGAAAGCTGAGAATTTTGGAAAAAAATTTCACGAAACCCTTCCTAGACACCAGATTAAGAAAACGTGTGCTAAACTAACGAAACCACGGATTTACCAACGTAGATGCTGCTTTCAAACGCAAACTTACCCTTATACCACAGCACAGTTGCTGCTGGTTTCGCATCTGAGGCCTCGCAAGAGATTTCAACTTCTTTGCCCAAGACCACATCCACTTTTACCACACCCTTACCTTTCTTCCCATCCACAAACGGACCCTTTGGAGGCACTGAAAGAA
Organism: Trididemnum miniatum; assembly: GCA_964006365.1. NCBI lineage: Eukaryota > Metazoa > Chordata > Ascidiacea > Aplousobranchia > Didemnidae > Trididemnum > Trididemnum miniatum. The sequence continues at coordinate 15,204,134 of OZ023242.1, read as the reverse complement.
GCATAGTTACTACAATGCAACTGAATTATTTTTTTTATTGTTGATTCTCCTTTCATGGGAAAGTAATCATGGCATTATGCCAGTCATTATTTCATGTGTAAGAATCCCAGATACGTGATTAAGGAGTGCTTTTACGGTCTTATGGGGAGTAATAACGCATGGGCAATGGGCATCTCACAACAAAGTACAGCATTAAGCGAGTAGCACTTACGGCAGTTTGCTGCTTCCGACCTGTGGCGCAGCGGTCAAAGACATTACCGCTGTAGGAGTTCTGGGGGCTCAAATTCCGTGCAGGTCAAACCGCGCATGTTGGCGTCACCAACGGCTAGCCACCGCTGCCACATTTCCTTAAGTTGCGGAGATGGGCCTCGCTCTTTGCCAGGTTATATCGTGAATACAATCATTATTTGATTTTTTTGAAGTTTATTGTCTCCATTGTTCCCTCTGGGTCCACTTATGGTGTCAGTTTCTACGCGAAATCACTTTGAAGTTGCCATTGCTTCCAAACGAAGCCTAATTGGTTAGGATAGAATATCAAGAGATTTTGTGTTCAGGTTGGTCCCGAATATTAGAACTAGATTCAAAATATTCTTGGTGATCACTTTATTATTACTCTTTCAACTTACAGCTGTAAAGCAGGCTTTTTAAAGCCGCTTATAGGTACGCGGTATGGTCTCCAAGATGAAAATCGAGTTCCTTAAATCACGAGAAAAACATGGTGAATTTTTTTTTTTTTTTTCCATTTTGGATCCCTACAAGTTCATTTCGGTTGCCTGCAACGTCATTTCAGGTAAGCTACTTAAGATTTTCTTTAAAAGTATATTGGATTTTAAGTGTTCTTGAAAGAAGTCACGCAGGGTGTAAGAATTCTTGCTCAAACTAACATTATCAAACGGCAAAGGGTAGAAATGGATGAAAATGAATAACATAACTTATCTTACCCAAGACTGTCAAGTTTGCTTTTTTGGAATTGATCAAATGATTTGAAACTTGACACTGGTATTGATCATCATCAGAAACGTCAACGTTCATGATTCGGAGATTGTAAAAACCCATAGAAAAATCACCAACAAGATAAAACTTCTCCCCATCTGAAAAAAAAAAAAGCGATGACGCCACTAAATTATTCACTACGCCGAGTCTTAAATGCGCGCGGCCCTGAAACTTAAGGACCCCGCAAAGAAGGTTTACGGGATCCGCAAACCTAAATACGGTATAACCATCTACTCGCACGACTACTTAATATTGGCCGTTACATATTTCATATAGAAGGACTTGAATGATTTCTTCATTTTTATTTTCCTTTCACGAGAAAGCGACGGAGGAGCTAACATAGAACGACTCTTTGGGGTCGCCTTCGTTTACGAGTTTTTCGCTCAAGTTAATGATTCTGCCAGTAAGATTCCACCAATCAGGGGTAATCATATCGAAAAGCATCTTATCCAAGAACGCAACAACGAGGTTTTAATAGAAGTTGAACCTTCAACCGAGTTGATCATGGCCGTCGTAAAAACGACACTCCAAACCAATACGCCATGCTGCCGACGGCTCACAGGTCTCATTGGAATGTTCTAGGGGTCCGCAACCTGAACAAGGTTAAGAATGCCATAGCTACTGTCGTGGACCCGGTCTAGGCCTTGAAAATGAAAATCGGGTAAAATCACGGCAAAATACGGCGCAAAAAAGGCTTTTAGGGGTTCTACGGGGGCAATTTTTGGTACTGCGCCTTTTCCTCAAAAAAGGACTTGCACGAGACTAAAACTAACTTTTCAAAACATTGAAGCTAATAACAGATTTTCCTTTCTTCCAAATCACAGGGTTAAGTTCATCCGGTGGTACTCGTGCCAGTTGGCAAATCAAGGTAGCGTTTTGGCCTTCTACCACAGTGGTATGTTGAGGATGAGTGACCAGGTCTACCTGGGCGTCAACAAGACGAGCAACTGAAAAAGAAAACAATTGTTCATTGATATCATTACAAAATACTGAGGCGGCCACAAAATTTTCAGAGGGGTGATAAAAAGCGGAAAATTATGTTGTGACTTCGAGCGTCTAGAAGCAGACCATAGACGGACTAACGAAATAGTATGTACAACTTAACATTTGGGAGGTGTATCACTTCAGCTCCCCTGGGCCCCACTAAAACCCAGCGTTTCTTGTTTCTAGGATCGCAACAGAGTCCTAGTTAAATCAAATCTTTTATCATTTGCGGTATTACACCAAAGTGCGTAACTAGTGGCGTGGCCCATCTCTCCGCACCATAACACTTGGCCAACACAGCTTTGAAAAAACGTCGCAGCTGAGGGGAGTCGTTGGCGACACTGCGTCTGATTTGACTAACCCGGGAATCGAACCTCAGACATCCCGCACCAATAACAATGTTTCAACACCTAAGCTAACAGGCCGGTTTTCATTTATAAATTTTTAAAACGCGGGTACAAGTTCAGACAGGTAGCCTAAGCTAATTACGCTTATCAACGTTTCTAGCCACTAACAAACCTTTACCGCAAAACATTTCACATAACTTACCTAACGTCAAAGCGAGAACAACAGTCAAGGCGTATTCAAATAGTAAACGCATGTCTTTTCGCAATCTTACACATAAATCATAAAACACTTACTGGTAGCATTAAAAATATCTGAACAAAAAAGAGCATTTGCAATTTATACAATCGCATCACAGTCACCAATTATTACCAAATAAATCATAAAATTTTCAATAATTTCTCAATTTTAACAAAAAAGTAAAAAGAGGGTAAATCTTGCAATAAGTAAATTAAGGTAAAGATCTGGCTTGTGACAAATAAAACAGAATGTCAAAGCGTTCGCACTAGCTGAAACGATGTCAAGGAGACATTTTTTGTTTGTTTTGTGGTTACGTCATCATGCAAAAGGTGAGATGTAATAATAAAACAAACCAAAAACTTCCCAAAGACATTGAGAAATCTCAATAAGTCCGATTTTTATAAGTTTTTCTCGGCATTTAGTAAGACGTCAGAACTTTTCCCTTTGGACTAGAAATGGAAAAGTATACAACTATCAGTTGATAAGCAGTCGGTGTTATTAAATTCCATACAGCGGAATGGCACTGTTTCGGGCTCTTAGCCCACATCAGTCGCTTTCAGGTATGGTTATCGCCAAGGAATGGCGAATCGATTTACCCTTCAGAGAAAGTTATGGGAAGGTAGGCATTTTTAACACTTTGTTGGAGAACTAAAATTTTCTCAGATTTAAACCTAGTTTTTTCAGAAAACTTTGCAGCGATATAAAAATTTCAATTTCGAGTAAAACTTTAATCTAGAATAGGATGGCTGTGGAGCTTAGTGGTTAATAACATTGCCATTAGCGTGGAAGGTGTGGGATTCGATTCCCGGGTAGGTCAAATCAGCACAGTGTCACCAACGGCATCGCAAACGCTGCGACGTTTCCTCGTAGCTGTGTTGCCCAGGTGCTAACCGCGAAGATGGAGCCCGCCACTCGTAACACGCTTCGGCGTAATACCGCGAGTATAATGAAGATTTGACTTTTTTCTAATAACTGAAATCTCCCAGAAATAACGCTTAAAAGTTGCCAAACGGAAGAAAAATTTCAAGTAATTCGACTATGCTAACTTCTGCTACAAGTGGCCAGTAAGTAAAATCATCTGAGGACTCAGGGGGTTACGGGGCCTCAAGCAACTCCCCCCAAAAAATTAATTGTACGTATTAGTAGATTAATACTTCGAGACTCCTAAATGCTCAAAGCTGCAAGACAGCATGTTTTTCAAGTCTTACCCCCAAGAACCCCCTTAGAAATTTTTTGGATCCACCCCTGACTAGAACGTTTTTTGGCATTCATTCAATGAATAAGTAATCAGATCCACGCATTGAAAACGTTCAATCCGATCGCAGGGTCAGCTGCAAACAATGTAAAAAGTCTATCTGTCATCAGACAAGTGTTTTTTTGATCGACAGAGAGATGTTTCCCTGCATTGGAAACAAATTACTTCTTATCAGCTAATACCTTTAATGCCTTCAAAGCTGCAATTACACGCTTACCGTGATTAACTTTTTATTACATTCGACGACTTTCACGACAAATCTGCAACAGATGACCCACATATTATTATCTTGCGCAATATGCCAACTGCTCTATGTTGCAGTTAATCCACACGACGTTGACAAATCTGCTAAAGAGCATACTTTAGTAGCCCTACTAGCTCACTACTACATCTTCAGAGAAAAAAAGTTTATGTAAACAATTTTTTTCACCAAAAAAGCAGTACTTTATCAAAATCAAATTTTTATTATACTCGCGGTATGACGCCGCAGCGTGTAACGAGTGGTGAGGCCCATTTCCGCGGCTGAGCGCCTGGGCAACACAGCTCCGAAGAAACGTCGCAGCAATGGCGAGTTGTTAACGACACTCTGTCCGGTTTAAACGGCCCACGAACCGAACCCTGACCTCCCACACCGATACCGATGTTAATAACAACTGAGCCAACCGGTCAGTTAATGTACTTTATTTTTTACCCAATACATTTTTATCACAGAAAAGATTGCGTAAGTGTTTATCATTACGAGGCGGTGGTGCTATTTAGATTAACAAGGATCGATCTTCTCTGGCTCATTGTGTTGGCCATTGTTCAAGCCCATTTCAAGTTTCACCGTTTTTTTGTTTGTTTGGATTAGTGGCCGTATTCAGCGAGTTTTCCGGCATGCTTTAAATACGTTGCCAGTTAGTTAGTTAAAATCTTTTATTTCCGTACCGTCAACAAAAGAATAATATACAGTACAATTGGACAGCACGAGAAAAGGGAAGAAGTAACAAAACGATAAACGTTGTATCATGCAAGAGAAGAGTGGAAGGTCAAGAAAACTAACATGAGAAGCATGGTTGCAACCAACGTTCCCTTTAAGAGCTTGCTTAGTATGCGCGGAATGGAAGGCCGTGTGAGCTCCTAAAAAAGATCTGCGCGGAAAATTTGAAAAAATAGAAAAGAACACAACATTTGAAACGAATACAGAATTTACCTGTCCACTCGAACTGCAGCAATGAAGAAGCACTAGCGTAGACAAAAATTGACGTTTAGTTTGTAAAATGAATGTCTGATGACCACAAGCCCAACACATATACTGATATCTGCTGCTACTTGATAAGTTCATATAACATTATTGGTTGTGTTGCTGAATGCTAATGACAAATTTAATCTCCAACAACCTGTTTCACTCCGTTGGAGATCTTCAGGTAGATTTATACAACAAAAACTATTTAAAAGAAATTAATGTGCAAAAAAATTTTGTTGAAGTTAATGTATATTTGTGTTATTATCAGACGAACGCAGGTTTTAAATCCCTGAACCAGGCAGAAATCAAACAGAGCTACTCACCTTGCCGGTTACCACTAGGCCACGGTAGCAGTTGAGATTTTATTCTGATTTCAGACACTTATGCCGTAGGCTACACTCTGCCCACGTTGTAGGCCAGGAATAGTATCTCAGCGATTTACAAAGCAATTTTAATTCCTGGCCTTTAAGTGGGCACACAGTAGCCTACGGCGTAAGTACCTAAAATCAGATTTGAATTTCAATTGCTCCCGTGGCCGAGTGGTAATTGGCAAGGTGCGTAGCTCTGCCTGTTGAGGTCATGTTTTCATCAACCTCTTACCTACCATCTTTTCATTCTCTCCTTTAACCTCATGTGTCTGTGTATTTTCCATTTAAACACGCAACTGACCATCACATGCTTTGCGCTTATAAATTTAACCCATGTCAGAACAGTACGACCACGAAGCATCTCCACTTTGTCAACAGCATGCCGTTTTCTTTTTACGAGTTTTTAATGGCAAATTGGCAAGGCGTTGTATTGACATTGAGATTGTTAAGCGATTATGACATCATTTTTAGTTATGTGCTCGATTGATCATTGGCACTAAAGAACGTTATGGTATCACTGCACAATTAACTGATTGCACCTTGAATTTACCAGCGCCATGGCCTGGTGGTTTACAGCGTTCGCCTTGGAGGCTGGTAGACTGGGTTCTATTCTCAGTCGGGTCAAATCAAAGACTTTGAAATTGGTATCTGCTGTTACACTTGCTAAACGCTCAGCAACTAAGTGGTAGTGCGGAAGATAAAATGAACAGAGAATAAAAATACGTCAGTGAATTCTTGACAAAATTTAGTCCTGGCGCTAAAGGACCTTTGTAATTATAAAGCGCTATAAAGCCACACAACATTGTACCTTGAATTTGCGAAACAATATTGTCAAATCTCAAATGTGGGGCTTGCTTCCGATTGAAAGCACGTATATACCACCTTGTCCTGCTGTCACTGCTTATGCAGCGTGCGGCAGAACAAATGTACTGCGCGGGGTTTCTCGGCCTTTCTTAGGGGTTTCTTAGAGGGAACGTAGGTTGCAACACCCGACAACAGAGAGTTATCAAATAAAGAAAAGGAGCACAAACACACACATACACAGAGCCGGCGCCAGAGGAGTCTACTTAGAGGGGCCAAGCGTTTATCAGGGGGGCCAAAATTTGAAATTAAGCTTAAAAGCCGCTGTCTTCAAAAGAGAAAGCTTGTTAATTGGGGGGGCCAAGCATGTTGATTGGAGGGCCAGGTCCCCCCTTAGTGCCGGCCCTGCACATACAGTACAGAAAAAAAAGACGATCAGATAAAAAAGACAGTGAAGAGAGTCACAGATGTTACAGTTAACTTAGACTGAGCTTTTTTTTCCTCACAGAATTTGTGTTTTTTTTAATGTTTTCCGAGCTTACCAAGAGATAGCAGGGTACCAATAATTACGATAACGGTCCCACAGCATATCCTATCAGCTCTATGCCTCTTTTTGGAAGGCGAAAATCAACTGTCCTTATTAAATACCGGTATGCGCGTATAAAAAAAAAAAACTAAGACTATCTTTTCTAATAGCCACATTCCCAAACCACACCTTAGAAACACACTGCACCACTAAGAAAAAACGTTCAGTTTGCCACATACCAAAATCAAACATATTCTGCCACGTCTACTGGAATAACCATAGGCATAGAAAGGCGGCCTTACACAGGAATCTTCCTATTTTCAGAAATTACACTACGAGTGGATTTGCTGACAATGAAACCTGCTTCAGATAAAATTCAAATCTTCATTATACTCGCGGTAATGCGCCGAAGCGTGTAACGAGCGGCGAGGCCCATCTACAGGGTGACCCAAAAAAAACGGAACCCAATTCTAATTATTCTAAATACACGGGTTCCGTTTTTTTTGGGTCACCCTGTACATGCCTGGGCAACACAGCTCCGAAGAAAAGGCAGCGGTGGCGAACTGTTGGCGACATCGGACACTATGTTGATTTGACCAGACTAGGATTCGAACCCTAGACCTCCCGCACCCATAGCGACGTCATCTAAAACAGAGCGAACTCCCCTGCTTCAAACAGAATTAGGAAAATGCAAAACTCAACTTCTAATAGTCGTAATCCAGATTTAGTATTTCCATTCCTTACAATACAATCAAAAACTACATAAGATAATGAATAGCTCCAAATGAATAGGTACAATACATATAATTATCTACGTTCCTGCGCCGTCTGTCATGCTTTTGAACGGTTCAAAGGGTTGAAAAACTAAAAACTCTCTACATAACGAACGTCATAATGCAGTAATAAGTAGAAATTGATTCGGCCAAAACTTGCACAATTTTGCTATTTTCACTCTCAGCTGGAATTCTGCTGACACTGCAACTTGCTGCAACGTTTCTCCAAAGGACCAAAAATCACTCGTTTTTCGTCGCGAACAAAGGAACGGTTCTAGACAAGCAGGGATTGCATTTCAAAGTCAACTTAAATCATTTGCAAAACATATCACTTACAGCCAGTGACAAGATTCAATTTACAAGATGCTATGGTCGTTTTACCCCTTTAGAGTCCTAATTAACCAAACCAGAAAGGCATAAAATATTTCAAAATCTCACTGTATCGTTGCGTGAAATTTTAATCAAAAGCGTAAAATTTCAACCGAACGCATGCCAAGGAAATAAATGCAAAACCCTTTGAGTAATTGATAAAAAATGTCAAGTCTGTAGGCATATGTTACATTTTCAACGCTTTTGAGACGCTTTCATAGTATAATGGCGGTAATGCCTACAATGTATAACGAAAAATACCGTATCATTGCACAACAACTTTTCATCCAAAATAACGAATTTGATTGTTCATATCTCTTTTAGCAAATACAAGAAGCAATTGACAAGTACACATACTGTACTACAACAGCTATAGCGATGCTAAGAGGTTCGGACAAGCTATTTTTCCTAAACTTTGCAGCTTTACACAATTAAAAAATACCAATACACTAAACTTAAGAGTTGAGAGTAGATTTAGCAAGGTTATAGCAATATTTTTCTTTCTGTAAAATGAGAAGTAAACGTACTTACCTGAAACACAGTCTTCAAACAAGAATTTTCTTTTCTGTGCAAGAGCATACTTTCTAATCAAACCTATCTACTACGATAGCTATTTGCATGTGCTTGTCATACTAAGCGTTTTCGATTCCAGGGTATCAGCGTTAAGATTAGATCGATACCAATGCGCAAGTATAAAATTAAATTACCTGCGCAGTAGTTAGAGCAAAACCTATTTCCGATTCTAAAGAGAAAACGCATCAATGACTATTCTTCGAAAAGCAAAATGCAATATTAAGAGCGGTTTCTATAACGGCAGAGGAGAAAAAATGCCCGTTCGAGGGCCAACTGGCGAGCTTTTAAGCCGTTTAGAAATGGAAATTGATCCGAAAATGCTTTGACGGACACTGCTAATTACCGGCAAACGAAGTATTAACCATCAAAGCAACTGTTATTGTATCTTAAGTAACAAATGAACAATTAAAGCGTCTTAATTCCATCCATTCCTATGATTTAGCAGAGCAAGTTTAAACCGAAAGTTACACTTTAAAATTACTGGATCGAGAGTGAATACAGGCTTACTAAAGCTTATACACACAGCTTTATGTTTTACTGTTATACGTAAACATGCTGCACCTATCTGAAGCAAACAATAAAAGCTTATATAAAACTTCTTGACCAAAATCTACTGCAAAAATCGCAAGCACTCGACTTTAGAACGGCACAGCAGGCTCAGTCAAACGGACAGTTACCTCATATCTATTTCTACAGTACAACACTCCTGCCGGTATACAGCGTTGCGATTGTATGTATATAATGCAAAACAGTTGCAGCTTCTATTAACAAATTACAATTACCTAATTGTCTATTAACCTTATCAATAACGGTGTGTTCCATCATAATATAAAAAAGTCCAACTACGTAAACGATAAACATCGCTGCTGCCGAGAGCAGCCAGGAAAATTCAATCACTTAGCAACGAAAGAATGCTTCGACGCACGTAGACAACTAGTGTTATTAACCCTGCAATTTGTGCTTATATTTCAACGCCAAACAACGCTTTAACGGAACCACAATTAACTGTAAATTGAGCCATCGGCCACGCCATCCAACTACAACCCCACTTCGAAAAATAGACTTGGGCAGGGTCGACAACCCCCGGCACGCGTGCCAATCAGGGCACGCGACGTGGTTTTATACGGCACGCGAAGTCGTGAAAATTTTCCTAAAACATTTTTTAAAATCTAACAGGGCTTTTCTACCTTTTTTTGCTCATGGCCCACTATAAAGCAGGGTTTTTTAGCCTTGATTTGCTCATGGCCCTCTGAAACAGGGGTGGGCAACTTTTCTAACCGCCAAAAGTAGGGCAGCACTGATTGGAGCATAAAAAAAGGTCAACACGTCTTTTACGTCGTTTATAAAGCAATTTTTCATTGGCACGCAAACATATATTTTGACATTTAATTCTACAAATTGGCACAATGGAAATAAAACGTTGCCGATCCTTGGACTAGGCAGCTTCAATTGTTTTCAAAAGGGGAAGTTTTTGCTTTGTTGGTCAAGGATAAAACGCTTTAGGTTAAAAGAAAAAACATAAAAGTAAGAAGCTTCAGCATCTTGGAAAGGCGTTGCTGAAGCCACTCTTTTAGCAACCCTTATAGATACGTCACGCTCTCCTGACATTCATAACAATATTCTCGTAACTCTTGCTATTGTTCCGGAATTATTTTCATAAATTTTGACATTACTTTCAAAAGTTTGATCGTTTTCTTCCAATGCGAAAGATTGAACAAACTTACTGCAATTTCAGCCATTTTGAAAACACATAAAGTCTGCAAGCAAAAAACGTTTCATTTTATTATGCTACAAATCCTTACCAAAATTGAATAAACTGTTACCATAAATAGCCTCAAATCTAGCAAAAAAACTAATTTCTGATGAAAAACTTCATGTAAAAATTCAACTAAACTGCTTTACGTAGGCTACGAACAGTTATGCTATTACGCAAATATCTTCAGAGAAATTAGGAGCATTACTTTCAAATGTCAAAAACATATGACAGCGTGCATTACGCCATGAAGATGTGATTCTATCCAGAAGCTTTTGCGACTTCTATTACGATAAGAACAATCAGCAGCGGTAGTAGGCAACAGCACCACTCACGCAAACAAAAGCGTACTAGAAACTATTTTGCTTTGAAGATATCGTTACAAACTAAAATATTAAAATCAAACCTTTTCCATTGTCGGGTTCAGTAGACGGCTGGCGACACTCTTATCAGCATCACTGCAGTTATTATGCATTTTTGATCTAGTGAATATTGCAAGGCAATCTTGGGTCTCTGAGGCAAAAACTTGACTTTGCATCAAGCGCAATGTAATCAGTAAATCGACATCGTTTCCAAATTTAATACTTGCGACACCCATGTGTTATGTTGTGAAAATGGGTGCCACAAATCGTGTTCATGCAACCGGTCATGAAAAGGAAATATCGAAATGGAACATTTTGAAAGCAAAATTTTGACAAAAAAATTGACAGGCAAATCAACATCATTTAACTCGAAATTAACTGTGTTGTTACAAATGTATATAACGTACTTTGTACAAAATTTAAAGCGGACGATAAATCCAACGTAACCCACAACAGTCAAGCCTTGAAATTCTAAATAGACGGAGTAGTTTATGGTCAAGCCAAGAAGAGCGATCGAATGCTGTAATACAGACTCGAATAGTGGTCAAATGTTGAAGTTACAGTTACTTTATGAATCCCTTCGGCCTTACTGGCAGGGAAAAATAATGTAACAGATGTTGAAGGCGTCAAAGTTTTTTTGTCAAGCGAATTTTTATGATAGTTGTGGGAAACCGATCCAGTCTGCTGTATGACATGACCAATTTAGTTGGTATAGCTGCGATACCAGCAGTTTATGCGCAAAAAAAAACGTGTATTTAAAAGTGATCCATACAACATGTGCAAGTAATGTCATAACTTTACAAGTGCTTGTAAGTGTTTTCGTTGGTTTCGCTTAGCAATCTTGGGTAATGTCTTCTTATGAAGAAAATATTACAGAATCGCGAGTGGTTTTTTAAAAGCACGCAACTTAATTGCATACCGGTATTGTTTTCCTTTTATTAGCTTCGTTTTACTTATTTCTAAATGCGCGATAAAATTTGCATAATGCATGCATTATTGCGATTCCATACAGCTACATAAGCATACATAGTAAAATATTCATTAAAAAACACATTGTATCTTAAGAAAGCGTACGACAAAACGCGCAAAGCTATCCTCCCATAGCCACAGCCAGGCTTATTGTTGTTTTAAGACGTGCTCACAGCTCACTAAGCCGTCCGAAATATGGGAAGCCCCACCTTTCTACAAGTAAACGCAATTTTAAGTTCGGACGTATTGGCATAATACACCAAATAAAAATGACCGAAGTTTTGCTAGTAGAAAGTAAGGGTAGGGTTTGCGTACCAAAATAGAAAATTTTCGTTTGGGTTATTAGCAGCGACAGGTAGTTCACACGTAAATAGTCCAGAACTACAGTTTATAATAGCTCATTTGTTTGTGCTCAAATTATTTCTACCTATCCTGTCATATGCACATCTGCTAAGGTTGTTCTTTCCAAATTAGTCTAAACCTTCATGAACTCTAAGACACTACTTAGGTAAAACTAAAAAGCATTTCACTTGGCGTTTCTAAAACTATTCGTAATTACATTTTTCAAAGTTTTGCCACCATCATTGACTGTTAGGTATCCAATACCATAGAATGACATTTAGATCAATTGAAATTAATTCTCTATTCGCTCCAATAACAATAAATCGTTAATTCAAAAATAGATCCAAATTCTCACGAATAAAAACTCATTCTTAAAGCTAGCACAGTGGGATACTATTGATTATCAACAATCCAAAATACCACAGATAGGGCAACCTTGTCACCCACAGTAAATTGAAAGAAAGCAAGTAGTAACAATACAAAGCAGTTCTATTGATTATGCACGCTTCATTTTGCATGATCATGCTCTAATAATCCGATTATACGTGCGACAATCAGCAACAGTTTTCGGGTTGTATATCTTTAACAGTATTGAAATTGTACGGTTGAAATTTTAAGCTTTCTGTAATACATTATGCTAAAACTGGTCAATAAACCTAGCTTAAACTACTGCAATAGCTGTGCAGTGTGTAGGCGCAAGAGATGCAGGAGTTGGCATGAAAAAATTACGCTATGTAGGGTCTCGGCGCTGGCTAATCAATCCGGCCGGAATTAACAAACACACAGAAAAATATCTTGCACGCAGTAACCAATGAGCTGTAGTTACATCATTTACTAATATTGTTTGTTGAAAAATAAATAAAATAATGCATTTTTGCATTAATTACCCACAGCTGTTTCAGCTAAGCTATCCTTCTTATGATTGCGCTAGGAAAACTTGAATAATTGTGCTTTTTGCAGTTATTTTCTCATTTATTTTGAAACACTTGGTATCGAGTTTGCTTGGTATCGGTCAAAAAACCTGGTTCGGTTCTCACAAGCTACTGCCATTAATGCTTGCGACTATTGGCGCTACTTTTGTAAACTAATTACCAAAACTAATTACTAATAGGTGCCTTACGTGGGCTGGTAAACAAGCGTGGACGCCTGTTCATTCTAATACCTGGAATATGGAAAAAAGCATTTTTATCGAACTGACCAACTTACAGCCGATTAACCGTTGCTTTTACGCTTGCAATGATCGAATGAATCGATGAAAGGGATGAATTAACCTCACATCCAACACCTACCCTTAATTAATATTGAATTAAATCGCAGCTTCAAACTAATGCAGTCAATATCACTACAAAGCTAAGCAAACTGAACTTAATTAGCAGTCAGCATGCCGATGGCGTAGTGCAGAGGTGGGCAACGTGCGGCCCTTTGCCACTTTTTCTTTTGGCCCTTCCTCTTCTAATTTCCGCCTGTGTACATCTAAAACAGAACCAAACATCGACCGACTAGTTATTAGCAGAAACAATTCAACAATCTTTTTTTTATGAGCTTGAAAGAACAACAGCCTCTCAACTTACCCTGACTGCATAAATACACAATGAACTTGCATCTCAGCTTTTTGATAGCTCATAAACAGATACATTAAATATCAAATTTTTCTTATGTTCGCGATATTACACTAAATACATCATCGGGGCGATAGTGATCATTAAACTGTCGTTAATCAAATGCAATTTTTCAGCTCAAATCTTTAATCAAAGGAACAAAAATTTACCAATACTTACAGCTACTGCTACATTTACTTTCGAAAGCCTAAAAATTACACAAGCTTCAACCCAATCTTACAGACTGAAATAAAATCTCTTAAACGCAATATTCTGAACCAAAACCTTCCAAAAAAACTGCGTTGATTAATTAACTAAAACTCATTATCCTCATTCACTACAAATGAACAATATTGTAAGCAAGGAATTTTATTTTGAAGTAATACACCAAGGAAATAAGTAGAAGTCTCTATTTAGCATCAGTGATTCTAGCATTAAAGACGAAATCAAGGATTCTATAAAAATGACTAATGTTCTCACATTGCATCAAAGAACAACAGTTAGGATGTGTCTTTCATCAGAGCGAAAGCAACAGCAATTTTACCATAGGGAGATGACTACAGCAGCTTTAATACAAAAGCATGGGTCGTCAGAGTTAGCTCAATAATTGTGCCTTGGATCAAGGTTTACATTTGAAAATGTTCAAAAACGATCATTAATTACACGAGACAGAAAGCTGTATTAAGCCATGATTAAGTTGCCACAAGAGCACCAAATCGACAGCTGGAACCATAACGTCATTGATGACGTTATCTTCATTGTTTAGCTTAAATCAGGAACTTTTTTTGTATTTTTAGCTCCGACTAGTATGTGTATGTGTGACATTAATTCTTTCGCGGCAAAAATAAACACCGCTACTGGGATCATAAAACAAAGAAAATTTGTATTGTAGCGCCAAATAGTATTCCAAAACGCAGTGGAATGGTGATTTTGGTTAAGCAGGAATTTTCCGTGCTAGGAAATTGCAAAATTGTTTTTTTGGCGCGTAAAAGATAGGGTGCGTTATTTAGCTGAGCTCTTAGAACAAAAAAACTAGCAAGTACCAAAAACCTCATGAGAAAACATTTGGACGTTTGCAGTAGGTTCATAATTTGGGATTTATCCAACAATAAAGACGACATAATATTATTCAGCTCGTGCTGGGACAATAGAATAATCCCAGAAGCATGCAGAGAAAATCGTTAATCGATATTTTATAGCCGTAAGAGCGATAAATATCACTGCAAGCTTATCGTGTAATACTTGTAAATCGATAATTTCATAAACGGATACTAATATGCAATATTTTAACGATTCAAGTACAAAAAATCGTAGCACCTGTCGCGTAATGGCATCATTTACAAAACAATGCAATTAGATCATGCTCGCCGTTTCCACACCGATTAGGCCCATCAGGTTGTCATTTACAACCGGCTAAATTGCCTTCGTCTTGCACATAAGGAATATACAGTTAAGATATATTGTTAAAAGCATTTTTATCCTTTTATTACCAGAAAACGAGTGAGGTGCTATAACGAGCTCACTTAGGAATAGCCAGCCAACCGTCTACCCCTTAAAAATGGGAAATCACGTGAAGTGCCCCACCCAACGGCACAATAAGCGTGATGTAGTCGCATATTGGTTTTCGTAGTGTACCTTCTAAAGTTGAACGCTAATCTGAGTAATTGTAAATGGAAATTTATTCGACTTTGATCTGACCCAGTGGGGTGCCTTTGGAGGGTAGCAGATAAAATTGGAAGATCTTTTCTATGTTTTTAGAGAACGTCTTGTAAAGGTCTTCTTTTTTTCTTTGAAGGACGCCTTGGGACATCGTTCTTCGAAACTCGTCCTTGGTACCCAAAAGTTTGGCACGTCCGTGATTTGACCCGGCTGGGAATCGAACCCAGAGTCTACAAATCCAGAAAAAAAAACGTTTATCCAATCGGGCCGTCGGGCAGTGGCGCAGCTAGAGGTTCTGCCGCCCGGGGCGGTTCAAGAAATTGCCGTCCCCAAATGAGCAATAACCAGCTTCAAGTGAGGCCATTTATTCTCCATGACAAAATATGGGTCAATTAAAAGCGTGCTGACTTAGCAAAGTACAGCAATGATTTTGATGCTAGTGTGCATTAACCGGCTTAGTTAGTTAGTGTCCTTCATTTTCCGTACCGTCAACACAAGAATAATACCCCCAAATAATATGCAGTATCAGCGGCGCACCCAGAATTTGGTCAAGGGGGACCACAACCGGGGGTCTGGGGGTGAAACCCCCAGCCGCCAACGAATTTTTACGGTTTTCACATAAAAAACACTCATTTTAGCACACTTTTTTATCGAAAAAGAGAATGCAGTGATGCAGTCACTATGGACAATGCTAAAATATTTCCTCAGCTTATATCTAAAAGCAGAGGCTTGATGAGTGCGAGCGATTCAAATAATGTAAAGACGAAGAAGAAAGCAGTACGCAATTGCGATATAATAAACATTACAATCAAATTTTTATTACATTCGGGGGAATACACCGAAGCGTAAACGAAATGGCGGGCCCATTTCCGCAACTTTGCGCTTGGGCATTGGGCAACACAGCAAGATGACTTACGATTAGCAAATAAGCGATATAGCAAATAAGTAATGGCTGTTCAAAATAATTAAGAAAAAATATTACATAAAGCTCATCCAAAAATGCCGCTCGGGACGGACCCTACCCCCCTCCTTGTTACGTAATTGCCGCCGGGTTTTAAGCTCATAAAAATATGCCCGAAATGAAACAAATATTAAAAGTGGCGTCTTAATTCATAACTAATATCAGAGCGAAAGTTGGTGTCGAAACGGAAGGTTATATCATTCTTCTTCACACACTTTCTTTAGCACCGCGCAAAACCGATCTATATTCAATGTGGCCTTCGCATAAAAACCAGAATGTCGTAAAATCGATCATCTTGTAAAAAAATATGCCAAATAATGCATTGCTAAAATATTT
The DNA here is from genome assembly GCA_964006365.1 of Trididemnum miniatum. Lineage (NCBI taxonomy): Eukaryota > Metazoa > Chordata > Ascidiacea > Aplousobranchia > Didemnidae > Trididemnum > Trididemnum miniatum. The sequence goes on along the minus strand of OZ023242.1, from coordinate 15,187,702 downwards.
TTTTGACATTATCTGCAGAGAAGGGCAAGATATACGTAAGGTTGCTAAATCTCATTAAAAAATAATAACCCAACATGCGTATATGAACCTTTTTTGATCTATGAAATTTGGTGCATGCATGCAGTGATTTGATATCAAAGAGAGTACGTGGGTTTACAGCAACTGCCATATCTGCATCATTATTGAATGTCAACCGTTGCAGTGGCTATGATTCGCTTAACACGCAAAGGAGTTTGAAATTAATACTGATTAATGCACTATTAATTGAGTGTATGATTGGCTAGAGGATGATTGACAGAAACCGACCTACATCCAAAACCAACAGTAATATATCAACTTAGTCAAATCCAATAATGTCAAAATATTCGCAATGACTAATCGAGAATTCATTTCAAATTTCAACTATTGACAGCATATTGAATTGGCCAATTTTAATCAACGACAATATGTAACCTTGAAAGCGACATGTATCTACAGACGACATTGGTCAATTGTATACTGCTGTAACGCACAAACCGTTTCATTGCATAGCGATGTGAAATCCCATACCCAATGCTTAAATGCATATATTGAATAAATGCATGAAAAAATTAGGCAAATTAGCTATGCATTTAACCGATTTTGTCGGTATTACCGTTGTGGGGTAACTCAACAACTATGTAGATTGGAGGCTAGACTTAACATTCTGAAATTGATAACTAAAAAACTACACGTCTCAAAGCATTTTCTGATAAAATTTATTGTTTGTCGTTCCAGACTCCCTAAATCAAAACCAAAAATCAAATCAAATTTTCATTATACTCGCGGTATACGCCGGACCGTGTAACGAGTGGTGACCCCATCTACACGGCTTTGAGCCTGGGCTACACAGCTTCGAAGAGTCGCAGCGTTGGCGAGCCGTTGGCGACACTGTGCCGATTTGACCGACCAGGGATTTGAAGCCCACGCCTCCCGCACCAATAGCGTGTGCACTATGCAATTGAGCCAAAATTTTTCGTAATTTGAAAGTTAGGAAAAGACAAGAATCTTCTACCAGCTGAAAACAACAAAACCTAGCAAAAAATCGTTTAAAAGTTCCTTATACTAACGGCTTGATATACATTGGCATTATACTTGCACAACTCCAAATATCAACAAAATAAGGTTGTTTTATTAAAATGTGATGTTATTCTCATAAAATAAATCGATAAGAATTCTTGAAATTGGGAAACAAATTCCAGTTTATTGTAGCTGACACAGTCACAATAATATTGTTCTCACGACAAATAAAACCAGAAGGAGTTATGTGTTACATAATAATCACCTACTTGACAAATAGCTGATAAAACTATTAGTTTAATCGCATTAAAAAAGCAAAATCAAGATCAAATAAACTAATTTTAATGCGAAAAACACCAAGTTATTAAAGCAAATTTGGCAGCAATACAACCCTTAACGAGCAGTAAAAATCACTGCCTATCTAACTTTCAATTACCACACCTTGTTTTGTATCAAGTACTAAGTTTTGCACACACAAAACGGTAGTTTCACAAATTCAATCTCAAAAATAGGCCTACTAAAAAGACTGAGTATAGTTAGCACAAATTCTACTGAAAGATGTAGTTAAATTTAACAAAGGGTGGAATTCATTTACTAAAACCTGGACATACCTCGTAAAGAAACAAGTTTTGTTATTGACGCAAAGCGGTGTACCCAGCTTATGAAAAAAACTGAATCAGGTTGAACAATGCACATACAAACGTTTAGATCTTCCAACATGAAACTCACGTTTACATCTTCCAACACGGTATTTCATAAAAATGCTTTAACTTACTTCATGATAGGTTTCGATAAAAAGGGGGAAGGGAAGTACCCCAGTGGCCCCCTCCTTTCGGCTACATCACTGACTCGCTTGATAAATAAAATCGATCGGATTCAACCAAGAATTGAACACAGAACTGTAAACCACACGCAGCACCACCGAGACGTGTCGTTTGATATTTGGATTTAATAGTTAAATCGCCATTTCAAACTTTGTTAAAGAGCACAATAAAAAGATTCAGTGGATATGTAAAACTTCGAACTGTTAGCCAAGCTACCATAGCTTAAACAAACTTTGCACAAACAAACTGTTTGCGATGTTACGTGTTAATAAAAAATTAACCACGATTAAAGTCATCAAATACGATCTATGTTCCGACAAATATAATCCACCCACACAATCTCCAGGGTTTTACCCTGGAAAACTCATGGTAAACAAAGCATTCGGCGTTTCCTAACTTCCAAGCTAAGAAGACGTACTGCAACTTTCGGTCACTAGTACAAAAGCGCTGCTTGAAATATAAACAAAGAACTGAAGTTATTTTCAAATTATATTGAACTGAAAACTCAACAGTAATTGAGGGAGACTGCAAAGTGAGCTTGCGCTCTTCAAGTACGCAGCCACCCGGTATGTGTGTCGTAAGCGATCGGCTCCAGCTGCGAACTGAACCCGCCGCGCAGAATCTGTCACCTGTTCGCGGCGCCTCTAGGCCGTGTCGTGAAAGATGGAATTTTTAGCACTAATTGACGATAGGCATCATCAATCACTTTAAAACCAAAGACATTTACAAAAAACATAAGCAAGCGTCGGCAACAATCGATTTTGATTTTTGTGTACGAGAAGCTAAATACGCGAAAAATCATGTTCAACAAAACCGCTACAGCGTTTTTAAGAGTCACGTGATGCGTAAAGAAAGTGTAAGTACAAAAATTTTACAATGATATGGTAGTGGTGTAGGGGGATGGTGTAATGGACTGCCATTCGCAGGGCAGGGGATCAACGCCCTCCTAGGTTTAGATTTTTTGTCAGCGCATTGCACTGAAGTCGCTGTAACGATTCTGTTGAAAATGATTTTTCGCGTATTTAGCTTCTCGTTTTTTGTGTAAGCAGGCACGGATGCGCGACGCGAGTTTACTTTCCACGTTCGCGAAAATTCATTTCAATTCTTGCAAAAAAGGACTAGAACGCGCGTAGCAAGTTCAAGCAAGCGACAATCGATTTCGATTCTTGCGCAAACGAGGGCGGATGCAAATTGCGAAGTAGCTTGCATTACCCCTCTTCGCGATTTATCACCCAGACAGAATATACAGTAGTTGCGAGCTTAAAAAACTCCTGCCACAATGGTGCCTTAAAGGCAGAATAACGGAGATTACCTAATCTTAAGAACTGCAAGGAAGCCGGTCTAGTTATTGCAAACTCACTGCCCTTAATCACTTATTAAAGCAGCTGGTAAAAGCATGAAAGTTTTCATTTTCTTCAGTCCCTCACTGCCCTAATATACTGTTGATTTATAAAAACTCTGACCATGGGCTCCTTATTGTAATATTGTTATTACTGTACTGGGGCAATACATGCAGAAAAATCTCTCGTTGTTCATCGCAAAAATTTATTTGCAATCTCAATCGCTAAAATTCAGAAACGAATCGACAATTTATTAGCTAATTAAGATCTTAAGCAGGCTGGTCTCCTAATCTGATTAAGTTTTAGCCATACACCGGCTCAGCAAGTTTCTATCTACTGCACTTATTTTTTTATTGTTCGACCAAAGTACTAAACATATTTCCACTACTCATTACACAAAACTTATTATCTTAGTGACAATTAAAACACTAATTTCGTGATTCGTGGGAAAATAAACCAGCGTGCTAACTCAATGTTTAATCAAGCTCATTATCACACATAACTTTGTCAAGGGCTTGCTGAGCCAGTGGTCCTCAAACTTTTTTAAAATTTCGACTTTGCGGTCCCCAAGATTTTTTTCTATCACAAACGGTCCATTTTTTAAGCATGAAATTTTTACGTAAAATCAAGTGAAGAGCAAAAAAAAGATCATCACATCCGCAGATGTCCCATCAAGCACAGTTTCATGGGGATGATTTATCAGAAACCAGCAAATCCACGATATCTTTGCGGTTCGCCTGAAACTGCTAGGCGGTCCCCAGTTTGAGAACCACTGTGCCAAGCAGTCACACCTGAAGTAGTCTATTGGATTTCCCATTAAGCTTAAAAGCATAAACCTACACTGCTAGTGCTACCACTAACGTACAGTTTTAGCGGTAATATGTAATGTATATATAGGCCTACAGCGTAAAGATGTAGACCTATGTACTTACGTAATTTGCTCCTAAGTTATATCAGACTGCGAACTTGCCCGGCAATTGCTCGGGCTAAGTCTAAGTCTCTTTTCATTAAATAACCGGCATGCTTGCATAAGCAAATAAATGTAATTAGCCAAATAAATTTACCAAGTGAGTCGTAGTGCGTGTACCAACATGACTACACGAAACAATACATTAGGCTAAGTTGGAAAAAAGTTTTGTTACAGTTTTACAGACCTAGGTTTAGATTGAAAAGGTAGAACCAGTGATAATAAACTTGTGCTTTTTCTGGACAAAATCAGATTAAGCGAGGCATGAGCCGTTGCCTGAATAACCTTAACTACCATGCAAAATGAACAAACTAGGCGGCTATCGTAGGTACTTTAGGGCTTACCGGTACCGGTATGTTACTTTCACAAGTTGAAGGCTAGTTTTATATGAAACAATCAGACAATTGCTTACGGTAGATAATATTACCGCTACTTCAGAAGGCTAATCTTGCTATCCAATCGCCAAACAGTAAAAACAACGGAATCGTAACAGCTGTCCTGAACCAAGCCAAGAACGCCATTACCACATACCGCAGGCTTCCAAAATTTACCCAAAGTCTACTTAAAAAACAGTGACTAGCCCAATACTAGGCCCGCACATTGCCAGAGCTACGTCGCACAAAAACTTACCAGTCTTCTTCAATCTTATTTCATTGCCAAACATGAATCCAATAGAAGCCACAGTCAGTCAACAACACTTTCGAAGCAAAAAACTACTTTCAATTAGGCAAGCAGTGAAGCTCAAAACAACTCACTCATTGCACTAAAACTGAAGTTGCTGAACAAAAAGCGCGGAAACATGACTTTGTGAAAAATAATGGAATTGTGACGAGATAATGATTATTTTCATCAAGAGCCATTTACGCAAAGTCATCAGAGTGGAATTTTGCAACATTCACGATATGCGAATAAGAAATAAAACAAAGAATATTACTTTTTGTAATGTCCGATAAAATCATCCAACATTTCCAGGTCAAACAAGGGCTAGCGCTTTTTCAGGATAATGATATGATTGTCCGACCTTTTTTACCGACTAAAACAGTCCTACTCCCGGCAGTATATTTTCCTCAATTCAAATTCATTAAATCATAACATTGCCTGGAAAAATATGAAGAGGGACCATAGGACGTCCTTTTTTTGTCCTTCCACTCAGTACATTCGCGTCGTACAACTTTTAATAACGAGTCCTGCTAGTACTGAGCTTTATTCTTTTGTTATTCACGTTAAAACCAAACTATAATTTTGCTAAAACACAAAACTTTAAGCGGATATACGCCGTAACAAGGAGCATTGCCCTAGGATGGGTCGATTTTGGAAAGTGCACACAAGACAAATGGAGATAGAATCTCCCAAGCATACACAGTCACATGGTGCAAAAATTTTTTGTTTGAACTTTATACTTTTTTGCGGAAATTCGATTGTTTTTGTCCTGCAGCCCTAAAAAAATGTTTCCCTGTTTTTTTACAAATTTTACCTTTCGATTTTGTAAACATTTTATATCAGTAATGCAATTTTCGTGACCATTAGGACAGTAACGGAATGTACGATAAAGTATAATGCATGGAAACGCTGTATTTATGTTATCAAACTATTCTTATGACAAAGTATGGAAACCCTTATTTATATATTTTTGCACTGCCTTTACAACGTTTTTTAACTTCGCTGTAGTGCACATTTAACTGTAGTACACTCCTTAGTTGTACCAGTACACCGTGAGGGTTAGATTTTGGAAACGAAAGTGCGAAGACACATGTTTTTAACACCACTTGACGTATACTCAAAAATCAGAAAATGGACAAGGAAGTTATTTTACCCATAGAGTAGTTCCTCTTATCGGTGCAACTGGAAGTGTTCTTGCTAATGTATCCCATAGCGTGCTACAAGAGTTTGATAGTACGGAAAGTTTTATAGCTGTGCTTGTCGACAACACAAGCACAAATACAGGATGTCATTCTGGATTAGTAACAAAACTGGAAAATCTGCTTAATCGTAGGCTTCACACAATTGGATGCTCATTTCATCAAAACGAACTTCTATTTAGAAAAGTTTTCTGCGCAATAGATGGTCTGAGGAAGAGTCCATATACATTTTCAGGACCACTTGGGAAATTATATGAGCGCGATTGTCATGGTCTGCCTCAAGCAAATTTTTCTATCCTCAAAAGTGAATTAAAATGGACCGATTTCACGGAAGAGTACAGGAAAGACCTCAGCAATGATCAAAGGCTTCTCTTAGAATACGTGCAAGGCATCGCAGTTGGGAAAGTAAACTCCCAGTTTGCTCTTCGAAAAATTGGCCCTCTTAATCCATCTAGGTGGACACTGGCTATTCGACTGCTTTGTGTTTATACAAGAGGAATCTATCCTGTTCATTTAAGCATCGCCATAATTCAATTAGTGCAATATATTGTGCAAGTGTATGCTGTTAGCTGGTTTGAAATAAAAAGAAATGGGAAATTCGAAATGCCATCAGCCTTTATTCTTGATATGATTCAAAGAATTAAATTGCAGTCGCCTACAATTCAAAAAGTGGCTTTGGAAAATCTAAAATTTAATGCGTTTGGATTGCTACCTGAAAATGTGTTGTATAAGCATGATATGCTCTGATAACATGATGGTAAGGAGACTAGCTATCATGAAGATATTATCAATCAGAAAATCAATCACTACAAAACGGTTAAACAAAATCCCAGTTATTAAATGTGATGCTGCTCATTGGTATGAACTGATTGACCTGTCTCAACCAGGAATAAGTGAACCAGCACTGACGGCAGATATTGCTACTGAAATTTTGTCGGATGCAATGGAAAAAGGAATAAAGCTTCAGTTGCCTGTTCTTCCTTGTCATTCGCAGAGTGTTGAAAGGACAGTCAAACTTACCTCAGAGGCATCACATTTGGTGTATGGACAAGAAACCAGACATCGCCATATTGTCACTAAGTATTGCTGCCGACAAGTTAGACCATACTTTGCTTCCAAAGCCTCCTATTCGCAATCGTATGAAGAACTTTTTGAGTAAAAAATTGTTGTGTTTTCTTTGATCAGGATTGTTATGCACCACTCCAGGGCATAAACAATCTGTTTGGTGTGTAAGTTTCACGTGAATAACTGTTGAATTACTTTTACGATCTTGGTGCGTAAGGTCCCAAATTTTTCAGATATACTTTTATTTTTCAGTTTGTTAAAAAAATTACGATTTCCTACAGAGAGTAGTAGTAGAAGCAGTGTATTCAATCGTTTTACCTCTGCGATGTCTTATTATTATTGTGTTTTGTTTTATATGTCCAAATTGGGTTCATTTTGCTTTAATTTAAATTATTTTTATGCGATTTTCACGTTTCACACCATGTATCTTTTGAGACGTATTTTTGCAAAAATAGCATAAAAAGTGTAAATTTCAAAACGATTTCCGCAAAAACCCTTGAAAGCTAGACTTTTGATATTTTGGATTTGAGTAGTTGCTGGTCAAGAGTCTCTATCTCCATCTGTCCTGGGGTCTATCGCAAAAAAAAGTGCAATGTCGACCCACCCTAACATTGCCCTCCCAGAAATATTTTTACCCATTCTTACGACCTTCAATTTCACGCTGCTGAACGTGTCTGGACCGAGAGCCGGGCATTTGTTTCTGTTCGTTTTATTCGACTTTCGTAAGCCAGTGCTGCTCTTTGCAAAGACGTTTTCTTGCATTAATTATTTTAAATTAGAACTTTGCTTGAGCAAAAATTTTGGGGTAATATGTTATTCTCTGTATTTCCCTTTTTTCTACGCTACTGCAGAATAATAGACTCATGGCCTACCCAAAAATAGCGCTTCCGTTCATCACCACGCTCACAATTTTTTCTTCACAGCCTCCAAAACAACAGCAAAAAAGTGCTTTCTCCTCACAACTGAAAACTTAAAAAGTTCGATATCTGCTTGAAAGTTCAGCTTCAGACTCTTATGTATTTTTGCACTCAACCTGCACTGCTGCACAAAGTGCGCAAAATGCGATTGCAATGGATTTAATCAACACCTTGGCAGCCAGACTTTTTTCTGTGAACTCTAAACATCGTTTATCTTCCAGAAAAATAAGTATACGCCTATGCTTTTCTAATGTAATCAATACCCATTACGTAAATGCGCCTCTCAACTCAGCTGACGTCTAAAGTCATAGACAAATCCAGGGGGGCTAAATGGAGACTCGATGTTTTGACTAGCCTACATGTTATTTCATTAGTATTTTGATACTTTTACACAAACAAAACTGCAAGGGCCACATTTTTTTCATTCCAAGCTTATTAGTCTTTAAAAATTACTGGAACCGCCCCTGGAAGCAGGAGCCTATTTTAGGGGGTCATTGTGCCCTGCCCTCCTTTTGACCTTGTCTTTCAGGAAAATAAGTTAACGTTGCTAAGTGACTAAAAAATACTAAACTCTTTTGATAAATTTACTAGTATATCCTCCCCGCCCTCCTTTTTTAAATTTTTCGTTACGTCACGACCTGGACGTGAGATCGCTTTCTCAACTTGTTTTTGCTAGTCATTCCAAACCCTTTCCTGTCTTTTTTCTCGCCATCGCGCTTTCCTATTGCAGAATATTGATATTCTGCATGAAATATTAAAAACTACGTCATATGACGACACAATACGAAAACCCAGTTTCAAAAAAACTACGTTGACAAGTAGCCGCTTTTATTTGTTGTTAACTAAATTTGTTTAAACCAGGGCTGGAAACTTGCATACGGTATATATACAGCAGTTTTTGGGCAAACTTAAGCTTGAACTCGTAAAATATAATTTCCTGTTCTTGAAAAATGCTGATTGAGTTTTGAACTTAACACGTATTCGGTAAAAAATCAGTGAAATCTTGCTTGAACTCGGAATATTAAAAAGGAAAAACTTATACTCGGATTTGCAAATTTTTACCCAAATCGAACTTGACCTCGATTGAAAATATTTCCGAGTACGCAACCTAGTTTAAACTGAACAATTCACGAATGATGAAGTGGTAAAAATTGTGACAACTTTCTCCGTTAATTGCTCTCTGAAGAGCCAAACGCGATTGAGCATTTTTCGAAAGCAACTTGCTCAACACAAATCTTTTCTCTGCCCTGCAATTGACCCGTTCCTTGCTTGGTATCTTTCCATTTCTTGATTTAATGCCATTTTATATAAAGGATCGAAGTGACCAATTAGATTATAACGCGGTTAAAATCGATAAGTAGAAGAAGATTTAAGAAGGTTTAGACAGCAAGAATAACGCTTGATCGTAATTGTAACAATGACGAAGTTATAGTAGGTGAGTCACTCCCAAGCATTTCAAGTTACAATTTTATAGTTGCTTTTCTCTAATATCTTCATCTACGCAAAAACAACAACCCCTCCCAGTACCATCATGGGCAGTGACGTTGTCAGGAAAGAAAGGGCACCAGGGCACTGCATACCCCCCTCACGTAGACACACATACACACACACTTTTTTGACGAAGTCTAATCTGAAGTGTGTTGAGAACATTCTTATAAAAAAATGTAATCTCGGTAATTTTTGTTCAGATCTGTGAGTAGAAACAGAAATATTAATGACAACTTTAATGTAACTGTATGAATTCTTAGCTTTTCTCGTGTCTTCGTTTGACTTGCACACAGCCACTCACTTAATGGCTGATATCGATACCGGTAGTAAAAAAGGCGCTTCTACGACTTTTGTTGGAAGGCTTTGGGCTGAGAATTTAACCTCTCATTTTGCAGTTTTACGCGACTAGAAGAATCAAAATACCAAAATTTAAAAAAATAGCGGGGGAGCTTGGACCTCTCGACCCCCTTCCCAGAATCCGACAATGATCAAAAATCAAATCTTTTTACTCGCGGTAGTAGGCCGAAGCGTGTAACGAGTGGCGGGTGCATCTCCGCTGCTTAGCCCCAGGGCAACACAGCTCCGAAGAAACGTCGCAGCGGTGGCAAGCTGTTGGCGACACTGTGTACAATTTGATCAGCATGGCAATTGAACTCCAGACCTTACGCACCGATAGCTAACCACTCAACTACTGAGCTAACAGGCCAAAATGCGTGCAATTGAATATAATTTCACGTGCAGTAGGCTGAAAAAAATTAAACTGCATTTCTTTTTCTTGGTGTTGACAATAACTACATTATCTATTCAGAAATCTTTTCTCTACAAAAAAGCAGCGGCCTTTTCGTCTGTGAACAAATAAACAATGGACTAGAAAATTAAAGCTAAATCAACTTAAAGCGCTTTCGTCCTTTAAAAATAGATTCGCCGAAATAAATGAAGACTTTCAACTGCATTTAAGCCAGCATGCAAATACGGAATTTTGCTAAATCTCATTCAAACTGCATCAACTGTGATTACTAAAGTAAACTCGGCAGTCTTACAGCACCTTTGTACCTAGAGCTCTTTGATGATAATTTGAAAAAACAACAGATTAAATACGGAGAATCCATTCTGTAATTTAGAAATCCAATCAGAGTTACACAGTTTACACCGTTACAAATCAATCAAAATTTTAATCTCTTCACACGTTCTAGCAATAAACTTTTCGTAAGTCCTCTTGATTGCTAACAAAATAAGGATGCATAGAACAAATTGCATGAGAAAAAATCATTAGCAGTGAGTTTTAAAAACACTCAGTTCATGAAATTTTCGACAATTAAATTTTTCTCACGGTTGTTTACTTTGCAGACCTATAAAAACGTATAGGTAATTGAATAAAGTCTCACAAAGATCTTTAAAAGATTTATAGTGCTGTTCCAAGATTGTCTAGTCGTTTCAAAAATTAGAAACTTTGAGTTCAGTGACCTCTGCAAGTGTTGTTAATCGTAACAATGATAAAAACTACAGTAAACTACAGTATAAATTGTGTAAACCTTTTTAAACAAGCAATTAAATTCCTATATCTATTGTCACATAAAAACATTGGATGGTAAAAGCATGCTTCCGTTAATTTCGTGATGAACTCGTTTGGCCTGAGCCTGAGCAACATTACCAAGAAATCAAACTATTTTTAAAGCAAAATTTCAATGCTTTTTAAACGCAATCTTCGAAACAATAAGATCATTTTTACTGCTAGAATGCAACTCTTTTTACAAGAAACAGATTTTTTGAAGGAGCAATCATCGCTTATTGCATGAGCACTTACAACATACTAGGGAAAACATTCCGGTAAAATTGTGGGGCAATGAGAATCACAGTTGATCATCATTTTTCTGGACTCATTTTTTCAATAGCGATGATATGACAGAGTCACTAACGGACCTAGAAGAGGGAGAGGGGCTAACAGAACTCAAGCCAGCTCCTAATTTTTACTTCTAGAAGTGCAAAAGTGCTCGGTAAGCATTTTTGAATACTTAGATCTCCCCCTAAAAAAGTTCAGAAATCGACCCTGAAAGTAACTTCCGAAAATGAAAATAGATTTCTCAAAAAAAAGATTCAATCGCTTTTGATGTTACCACGTGCAGCAAAAGTAGTCAGTTTCTTCTAGCCGAACTTATTTCACACCTCTGGGCGAGGGCGTAAAATGTGATTTGTTTTTTCAAGTCTTTCTTTGTTGACTTTTAATTTAATTATTCGATCTATTTTTTAATTAAATTATGTAAACAAACTACCTTGTCCTTGGACTTAATTACACTCCAAGTAAACTTGTTCAAAACCTGTCAAACTAAGCTGTGAAGCGCAGACATTACACAAGGGACGATAGCGCGGGTCAAAGTCCCATTAGCGACATAGCCAAAGCGTCGTATCAAAGATATGGAATCAGCATTAGATACGAGCGTAAGTAAACACTGCAGACCAGTAGGCGTCTTATACCTGACGAAATCCGACCTATTACGTGGGTTTGAAATATTACTTAAAGGACCAATCAGGGCAGGGCTCTTGAGAGCCGAGCGCGGTACCAAAATTGAATTTGGGCCCCCCGCGTCGTGTGTCTCTAAATAAAAAAAGGTCTTGACTTCACGAAGACGTAACCCACCAAAATTTTTTTGTGTGTCTTTCAAGAAAAGAATGGTCTTTGCCCTGCGATAGAGGCTGGAGCTCAAAATTACGGGGCCCCTGTATAGAGTGTAAAAAACACTGTAGCCTACATTGCAACGTCATAAAGTTTTTCTAGCATTAATCCGGCCGGGCCCATCAAAACATGGAGGGTCCGGTACTTTTTACCCACTGCCCCCTCTCACCAGCCCTTAATCAGGGTCGAACTGAGGGGGGCTAGGCTACAGCCTCAGGTCCACCGGTAAATCGTGCCCCCTAATAAAGTGAGCTGCTGACGTCACAGTCAGGTTGGCAAAAAGCATGGGTTACCCAAAAAATGAGCCCCCAGACCCCCAAAAGTCTTCATATAACCCTGGGGTAAATACATCGTACTTTATACTTTGATTACATGCAAACGAACAGTTTGATCGTAGACACGAATTCGAAATAAAGGCCCAGTTTGATGCTCAGTCGAATCATCTTCATTTTTTGGGTGGCTGCTGGCTCGATGACCGTGAGGTCTTTTAGTCTCCCTGCTGCGACGACAATAGCATTTGCTTTTAAATCCTTCACCAAATATGATACATTTTGTTCGCACGTTTTCGATTTATGCGTGCTTACTTCAGGCCAGGTGTGGATCCACAAAATTTTGGTGGCGGGTTGCAATTTTGAATTAAATTGAATGTTTACTGCTGTAAATGCAAAAACGGTAGAGGCAGATGCGGAAAAGGGCGTAAATAAGCCCTTCGAAAATGTTTTATGTCCGAGGCGTAATCAGAAATTTTTTTAAGGAAGGGACACCAAATTTCAACATTTTTTCAAGCCTACATTTTTCCGGTAGAATTAATTTGAAGCAAGTTGAGGAACAAAAAAAAAATCTCCAGAAGGTCCGGTGGCATGCTACCCCGGAAAATTTTTGAAAATTCACGTACTGCAATGGCCATTTTAGTGCATTTTGAACAGATTTCAGGTAAATTTTATCGAAATTCAACAGCTCAGATGGCCGAGTGGCAAGAGCGTCCGCTTCGGGAGCTGTAGATTGGATTTTGATTTCGAGTCGGGTCAAATCAATGACTCAGCATTAATGGGACAGTGTCGAGAACAAGCCGGTAAGTTTACTTGTTGTGCCGTTGGAAAAAGCACTTAGCGGGATTACCCCATCTTGGTGAGGTAGACAGATGGTCGGTTACTCCTAAGGGAGCTCGCATAGCGCATTGATCGCTTTCTCGTGATAGGAGAATATACAGGCAACAAAATACAAAAGAAATACAAAATTTTTTTGCCCTTAATCTTGAGTGCTTCACCGGTATCGATACATGGCGTTCTACAAACCGGGTTTCACATGAGCCGACGAGATAACGTTTTGTTTTTCCTTGACTAGAGACATCTTTTTTGATGCAGGACTTCAACAACGCTGTTTTCTTCGCACTAGTCTTATAACATTTTTCTCATGCAACGTTTTTAGCATTTTGTATTGCTGAAACTCTTACTGCTGCAAAAGCGCTCAAATTTAGGCAATGCATAGCACAGTAAAACTAATATGCCAGCGGAGATTCGTTTTGAACAATTGAAGTCACGCCTGACCGTTTGCTTGCCATCGCGGCTGCGCTATCACAACTCTGGCCAACGCAAAAAGCAAAGTTGTATTGTATTTCTCCTTTGTAAGCTCGCTTAAAGCCCATCAAGAAAACAAACACGCAATGGCGAGTGTTTATCATAATTACCAAGATCCCTGTTTTTGTCCAGGATGTATTGTGGGGAGGGGGGGAAGCCATGGCTCCCGTGCCTGGCTACTTCCCCTGGCTACGCCTACGCCCTCAATTACTGTTGATTTTTAAGATATTCTGAGTAGCTGCTGAGACGAATAGTGAAAGCTTGCTTCCCAGTCTCCCTCACTTGTTGTTAAAATATCAGTTCAATATAATTGGACTAAATTGATCATTTTACATTCACATATCAAGGCTCGCAAGCTGAGCACACAGGCAGTAAACAAAACATTTATGGCAAGTCACTAACAGCAGACAAAATCTACAAAGAAAAACAGAGAAATAAGACCAAAAAAGCAAAGCAGACAAACAAACCATTATAAAACGACTAACAACAACAATTCTATACGCCCATAAACACTTAGAAAAAGACCCAAGGCATTTTGAAAGACCTTGGGCATTAGCCCCCCCAAAAAAGGCCTAGTTACGCCACTGCGAAGCAGATTTTGGTAATTCATGTGAATTCGGACCGAATTAGGATTTTGGATACAGGTAGATTACAAGTATTTAAGTTTTGAAAGGAAAATGCAGGTAGTTTTGAAAAAACCTTCTAATATTTACTCTAATAAAACATCAGAATTGATTTTAGTTAAGATTTAAAGTGGCACATTTGGCACATTTTGAAATTTCAAATTTGGACATCTCTCATGAACACATTCTACTCCGTTATTTTGTTCCAATTGCTGTCAGTTCAGAAAACACCGCTTCACAAAACATCAAAAATGCCAACAGGGCTTTCATAACTATGTTAATAATACTGTTAAACAAGAACTTACGGCACAGTATGTCTGTTGTATCATAGTTACCTTGCCCACATGTCGAGTTTAAGTTGGCCGAAAACTCACTAGCTGTTTCCACCAGATAAAAGTTTTTAATGCTATACGTAAATTGTTACGCAGATTGCCCATGGGTCTTTTTGGACGTGTGGACAGGGTAAATATAAAATTGAAGCAATGGCTGCTACAATTATATAATAGATTAGCTATTTCCCACAAGTCGTAGTGAGTGCATATCAAATTTTTACAATCTTTAGTAGGCAACCACTTATCGCGAGTACGTCCCTATGGAAAGTCGGTTGTATGAACACACAGGAGTAATTGAGTATAACATAATTTTCGCACATTTTGATTTTTTTTTTATTTTTTTTTATTTTTTTGCGACCATGTTGCTGTTTCAGCGTAGATGGAAACCCACCACGCAACTTCCGATTGAGCTGAGGCTGTTACACAGTTTGATGATTATTGTGATTGTGCAGCAGGGCAATCCTCATTCAAGTTTTGGAGCTCTTCGCCGCCAAGTGCTTGTTCGCCCTAAAACAAACCACTAATCAGTAATCACTCACTGCTTTAGAAATGAAATGATGGAAGAGAGTTTAGTCAAATAAATCACAAAACCTGCTTAGAATTAAAAAATTGAAGAATGAACCGCAGTAGGATTCAAAAAATAAAAAAGCTATTTTTTCCATAGTTTTTTCACACTCTGGGAACCTGTGGTGTGAAAAATATTTTGAAACTGTACTTAAAAGTAAAAGTATTGTTACTGACGGCAAAACTACTCGAAGTAAAGTAGAAAGTATTGACTAAAAAACGGCACTTAAATAAAAGTAAAAAAGTAGTCATTTTAAAACTACTCAAGTAAAAGTATAGCGTTCTCAAACGTTATAGTGTGGACTGCACACTTGCCGATGATGACTTGCTTTGAAGGTGTCAAAAGAGTAAACCAAAAGAAATAATTACTACCCATAGCGCAAATGGCCGAGTGGATAGAGCGTCTGCTCCTGGAACGGTGAGGTAGACTCAGGGTGCGATTCAGAGTAGGGTTAAACAAGGGACGTGTCTAGAAATTTGAAAAGGGGGGGAGGTGCAAAAAGGTCTTCACGTCTTCCGACATCCAATTTACTCCCCAAAATCAAGTGAAGACCAAAAAAAAAAGGTCGACGCGTCCTCAGATGTCCTGTTTCCACTGTTTCGCTGACTGCTGATATATATCAGCTTATATTTCAGCGGGGCGCGCGCGTAGTTTCCCTGCATGACGCTTAGCATCAAAGGCGACAGCGTGAAGAACAATGAACAAGCCGGCAAGTTCATTTGTTGTGCCGTTCGGAACCACGCTTAGCGCTAGTATTTCCCCACCTCGGAGTGGCAGACGGGTGGCTCGAAACTTCTAAGCGAGCTCGTTATAGCGCCTCTATCGCAAAGAAGGATAAATATATGAGTAAATAAGCATTATGATAATACAGACAACTGCAGCCTCTGCAATTGCGAAGACTACAACTGTTTCGAAAAATCTCATCAGTGCAGCATGACAGGAATCAAAAACAGGGACGACCGATTAAAACTGTCTACTTGATTCCACAAACTACGCTATGTTAACAAGGCAACATCGAAAACATGAAGTGGTTTACATCACCTCGCAAGATGACATCGTGGTCACAATAAGATATCTTGAAGTTTTGAGAATCATAAAAACAACTTACTCTAGCTGATGTTGAACATGTACGGTCATAAACTTCTAAAGTTCAGAAAATCAGCTTGATCTGATGGCCTATGGTCAAACTTAGAAAATGAAATTACTCCGCAGGGAAATAGCAACTCCACGCCATGAAAACCCTTTTGACCCAACCTATACTATGTCTAATCGAATTAGATCGGGTTTCTAGAACGTCTTAAAAAACTATTTAATGTAGTTATTTATCAATTGAATAAATAAGCATCAACTCAGAAGCGGAAACCTGCATATTTCTGTTAACACTTCAAGTTTAGCTTTGCAATTTGCTTTTTTCCTTTAAGATTAAATGAGAAATACGATAGTATTACTGCTAGACGTACTCCAGGTTTATGGAATGAATATATTATTGTGAACATACTAAGCATCTTCTGTAACTTGGCGGTTACGGTCATGCAATAATTACAGACAACTGTGACATTGCATGCGACGCAACTTTGCAACGCAAGATTTTAGGTGCAACGAGGGATTTTAAGTGAGACTAGTAACTCAGCGACTACTTTGCACTTTTCCAAAATAAAAACTACCCAAGTGGAGTTACTTTATACTAAAAGCATTAAATAAAGGTAAAAGTAGCCAAAAAAAATACTCCTAAAAAGTTTTCGTTACCGAAAAAAACTACTCAAGTAACCTACTCAAATAAAAGTATTTCGTTACTTTATACCACTGCTGGGAACCCTGATCGGGTTTCTAGAACGTCTTAAAAAACTAGTTAATGTAGCTATTTATCAATTGTTTTCATACTATGTCTAATCGAATTAGAAATAGAAAAGTTCACTATTTTGCGTATTGCCTGCAGCGCATATTAAGGGGGACTTCTGGGATATCCTGTTTAGAGTTCAGCAACAATGCTCTTTAAGTTAGAATTCAAGTGCAAGTAGTAGTTCGCAGCTCTGCCCCATACGAAGTCACATCGAATTTGAAATACTGAAAATTGACTCTTTTGTGTATTTGCCTGCCCTGCATGTTGTGTGGAGCTTCTGAAACACTTCGTATAAAGTTGTCGTGTAAGCTTGAAAAAAATACAAAGTTTTTGGTTTCTTCTTCTAGCATGGCGTTTTTGCGTTGTCTCGTTATGATTAGTTGCAGCGAGTGTAAATATGGTGTACTAAAAACTTTTTCGGTAGACCTAAGCTTTCTGCCAGCTATCGATTTAATGTTGGGTGGCTTTTTGAGGCCAGTTGCTTCATATTAGTTTTTCTGACAACAATACAAAACTAAAATCGAAATACACTACGTTTAAACGAAGGGTGAACCGCCTGTGGCCGACACGATTTTTTAACAAGGCCCTCGTTAGTTTAGTCAAAAGCATTTCCTATTATTGGCTATTTATTCCATAAAAAGCACTCATTAAGTTTTGATTTTTGCTGCAAAAATAGTTTATCATGATTATTTGACCCATCTGCGACGTAGTTGTGATTATTTTGTGAGGAAATTTTGAAATATTTAAAGTTACTCTGGCCCGTTGGAAAGATGGTACAATTGACGTAGTTCACAGTAGTAGGCAGATTTCAGCTCACTCTTGGTCTAAGCTAGAGTTTTTTAAACTTTTGTGGAAAGGACCGATAAAAACATTCCAATCAACCTATGAGTTCCTTTATATGAAACAATCTATAACGGCCGATATTGAAAAGTCGCACAAGTAGGCCTATACTGTAGATGTAGGCCTACCGTCTTTGTATTAGGGTTTACAAACCTCTTGAAAAATCTTTGATGACCCCCGGTCACTGATGGGTTCGATAAACCTTTCTGTACTAAAGCGATAACGATAACCGATAATTTCAAAAAATCCTTGGGTGATACCGATAATAATCAATGAATTATCGCCGATAAAATTTTCCGATAAATGTTGCGGTGAATATTCATCGTATTTGACAAAGTTTTTTAGCAAGTCAAATTGCGAAGATCTTTTTCTAGATTTTTCAAAAACAGAAAGCAGTTCACGGACTCTGCCGTGGCATTAAATAACGCAAAGCGACATTTTTTTAAATTGCAACAACAGTTTATCGACATTACGTATTTTTTCCAGAGCGCCCATTCACTAACTTTGAATGCTGTGTACGTAAAGAATCGTACGTCGCGATAATTTGTTGGCGATAACAAAATATATTACAAAAGCGATATCTATTTAAATAAAATCACTATAAAACGTAAAACCACTACAGCCTGTTTCGCCTTTTTCGGCTCTTCAGGTGATATAGAGTATCTTATTCAAGTAGAATCCATTGACTGAAAAGCCAACAAAGGCGAAACGGCCTGTAGTGGTTTTAGGTTTTACATTCTATTTGAGTGAGATACTCTACCTGTATACCACCTGAAGAGCCGACAAGGCGAAACAAGCTGTAGTGGTTTTACGTTTTATAGCGATTTTATTTGTATAAACAGCTCTAACTAGCCATAGTTATTGAGCACTTTGCCAGAGAAGATTGAGCCTCATTCAGACAAAAGCGATATCGGTAATCAATAAATCAAAACTTTTTTGAGTGATGACGATAATCGGTAATAAATTATCGCCAGTAAATTATCTCGATAAATGCCCATCTCTACCCCCAGTTCATGCATTCCTAATTAAAAAACCTTAATCTAAACGTTTTATTGCTAAAGTAAAAGCAGGTTAACTAAAAACTTACTCGATTCCTTCTTCTTCGATATAGGAATACGAAGAGCATTATGCCTACCAATACTACAATAAAAGCGACTACAGGAACAAACCATCCGGAAGATCCATTCAACAAAGCTGGTGTTTGGTCGCTCGAAGATGAAGAAGCTGTTTTCGCTGAAAAAACAGGGATTCATTACATCATCGCAGACAGGGAACACTGTTTCGACGTTTCCGGTCTTATCAGAGCAATTGGCGTGGCTGGTATTTCCTAGTAAAATTTTTTACTTGAGTAGCTGTCGGTCAAATCAACTGCACTGATAAAACATGAAAAGTCGAAACAGTGATCACTGTCTGCAATCATGCATTCATATTTTCGCTTTCGTATTAGAGATTTAGAAGTTTTAAAATAGCGATAAACTTATGTGATCATGTGCTTTAAAAAATATTCTGCATTTAGTTCTTCAGTGTCCTGCAGAGGTTGGAGCCGTAGCAGGGAAGCTGGGAGAATTTAAGCCTAACCTAATTCTTCAACTGAAATACGGAGAGCCGAAGGAAATCTCTATATATGAACTTACGATACCTATTTTATGGTAGACTTTGAAAGACTTACTAAATAACTAAGACGCTGTAAAAACCAATTCTAGGGCTAGTTTCGCGGTTTGACCGTTCGTCAGGTGGACTCAGATTCGAATCATAGATATCAATCACAAGGTCCCGGTTCGAACCTGAGTTAGTCTACCTGATGAACGGTCAAACTGCGAAACCAGTCGTAGAATTGGCTATTACACCGTTCATTTAGTAAGTCTTCCAAGGGTACCATTGCCAGCGCCAAGACCAAGCAATACCACGAGCAGTTGACAGATCCTACGTCGCAAGTTCGATTCACTGTTGGAGCCGATCGCATTTAACGTAGGCCTATACATCGGGTGGCTGCTGCTAGAAGAGCGCAAGCTCACTTCACAGTCTCCCTCAATTGTCCAATCACACTAACTGAGACGTTGAGACCTTTGAGACATTGTGCAAGTTTATGTTATTGTGACATCACATTCCCACAAAGTCATATCACAATAAGATTAACTTGCACAATGTCTCAAAGGTCTCAACGTCTCAGTTAGTGTGATCGCACCTTTAACATCAATAGAATTTGAAAAAAACTTCAGTTATTTCTTCTAACACCTCTTTATACGTTCCTAAAGTTTTTAGTAATAGTTTGTAAGCCTACATAATAAAACAATGGTACTTTGATGCTCTTAAATGGACAAAACTGCAAAAAAAGAATTATCTCCACTCTAAGCCCCCTTAAAATTGTCGACAGCGTGACGCAGTGGTTCGGAGCGTCGTTTTTACAACCATGATCGCGAGGTTAATGGTTCAACTCCCACCCTAGTCTTGTTGTTGCGTCCTAGGAATATCTCTAATTTATCTCTGCTTGGTGGAATCTGGCATGCAGCAAATCAAAGAAGTTAGAAGAAAATTCGACCGGAAAACTTGGAAACAAAGGCAACTCCTAAGCGAGTCTGGATTCGTCATACGCATAGCGCCTTCACCGATTTCTCGTGGTAGGAGTATAATGATGAAGAAATCATCATCAGCATCATTACAATAATTCTTGGATTCGTCCAAGACAACATCATATTAAGTTCCTTTCATTCTATTCTGTTCACTACGGCAATACCGCAGCGTATTTGGTAAAGTATATGCAGCGTAATAATGTTTAGTATTTTTTCCTTTTTGTGGAATACTGATGATGATTACTAAATTGTGTGACAAAACGTTTTTTGTTCGTAACAAATCGTTGGCAACTTGGCTTCACATCAATAATAGCTCAATCAGTACATTGTTAATTCGTCGCTACAGTCAGTAACTGGTATGCGGAACAAAGAATCAACTAAAGTAAACAAAAAGTCACAAAAAAGCGTCGCGGCTTGCGTACATTAAAAACAGGTTTGAACCAGTTGGCTGTAAATGTCGCTTAATACATTGTGATGCCTCAACGACCGGTCAGGAGGTAAGTTGATGAAACGGTTGCACTGTGGAACAATAGACTTAGGGGTTTGATTCCGATTTGGGTACTTGTAACAAGAAAGACTCCAAAGTTGGTATTCACAGCTTCTCTGCTTCACGTACACCACTATAAGGACAGCGTAGAGAACAAGCCCGGCAAATTCACTAGTGCCGTTAGAAAAGACACTTGACGAAATCCCCCCTCTTAAAGCGATAGACAGGTGATCGGCAAATCTAAAGCCAAATACTGAGAACACTTTGGTTGCATTTTCACAAACAAGGAGAATAGCAATATAGCTGAGTGCACAGTCTGCAACGGAGCGTAGCTATTCAACAGCCATGGTGGCCAGTCCGACTATTAAAACTTGTAAACAGAGCACACATGAAAAAACCAAGCTCAAAGGAAGACGTTCCCAACCGCACATTTTACTAGAAATGGGCCAGCAGGAGCAATAATCAAAAATATGCAACGTAGATCGAAAACTTCTCCAAAATTTAATGAGGCAAGTTGGAAAAAGTTGTTTGATAGAGAGCCTTGCCATCGGAAATTATGCCGAGAGCAAATTGCAATGGGTCAAAGATTTTACGAGCTTGTTTTATGCATACTTCAGGTTAAGTTTGGTCAGAGGGGGGAAGGGGGCAGGGCCATGGTGCCCCTTTGACTTCGTCATTAAATTGAGTTTCTGACTATAAATGATTCTAACTATTTCAAATTATGGAATACAATAAATATGGGACGAAATTAGCTTAAGAAGGAAACATAAAGCCACTGTAAATCTCAAAATTGAATGTTTTGACTGCATAGATTTAGCTGTCATCATCAGCAGTGTTAGCAAGGCAGTATAAAACTAAATTTGTTTCGTACTGTCTTCCTTACATTGCTGATGATGTCAGCTGAATCTATGTTATCGAAACGTCCAGTTTTCAGATTTACAGTGGCTTTATTTTTCCTTCTTGATCCATCTCATACTACTTATTTTACCTCATTAAATTAACTGATAGGGTGATTGTGTTCAAACGAAATACACAAATGTGACAAAAGTGTCGTCAGCCTTGCTACGCACAGCCAATCTAGGCTAAACTCATTCAGACTGTAAAGACTCTTTATTTGCATTGCTACTCCTGAACAGCTTGACTTCATTTCTTTTTTAGGTTGTTCCTTCTTTTTAGAGGGCGGCTGACCACATACAACGATGCCCAGTGAAAAAAAAATTTACTTCTAACCCACAACTAAGTTACCGGTAGCTTAACTAGCCAACATCACTACAAGCCCCCATGGCAGCCCACTCGTTTGCAGATGCAGGCGCATTTCGACCTTATTATGGTCTCATCAAAGCAGCAAAGCAACCTCCCACCTTCCTAAAAAAATGCTAACCTTAATAGAACTGCAACCTCCAACTCTAAGCCTCTACTCATTCTATTCAAGGTAAAATCAGGGTAAAACTAAAATATTTAAAATGAAAACTTTAAGGAAATAGTACAGGCATGGATCATGATGTCGCAGATTTCCTCTAAATAATCGAAAAGACTAGAGATGATCGGTTGGTATTAAACGCTATTATTCCGGTTGGTTTAAAAAAGTGGATAATAGGCAAAACTTCATCGAAAATCATAGTGACAGGATAAAGCCAGCAAGATGATACAATGAAGAAGGTGAGTTTTAATTGGAATTCTTTTAGCCTGCACGCCGAAAAATTTTAAAAGGGGGGGGCATAATTTCCACTAATTGTTATGCCAAACGATATAAAGCCAGGGGCGCATTTAGGAGGAGGGCATTGTGCCCCTCCCCCCTGCTTTTTAACTCTGCATTTTAGTAAAGAGCAAATCTTGCCAAGTGACTGAAACATGCCATCCTTTTTTGATGACTTTTGTAACTTATGAACCTCCCCTTTTAAAATTTCTCGCTACGGTACTGCCTACAGTAAGTTCAATTACACGTAAAATTTGCCCTGGTAAACATAAGCTACAGTAAATCCCCTTCTCATTGCCACTGTAAATTTTTTTCAGTTGCAAGCAAAACTCCATAGATTTTGACAGCAAGGCAGGACTATTAATGGGTGACCGATAAACAGAGTTTTAAAGTTCGACTTAGGACTAGGGTTCGCGTCAAGTTTAGTAAAGAGGTTGCTTGGGGCAGAATTAGGTGTCTTACGCCAAAGTTGCGCTATTTGAGACACCCGACTCGCGCAGCCCTGCTACTGTTTATTTACAGGTATTGCAATAGTTGGTAAACACTAGGGTGATGACTACGAAAAAAAATTTAGCCTGATGTGGGATGGGACGAACTTTTTATACATAAAACGAAAATGGGGTTGATTTTAAATTTTGTTTAAAAAAGTTCCCCCACCAAACGACTTTTTTGCTCCCCATTTTTCATCTTTTGGCCATCTTTTGCCAACTGTAAGTTATGGCAGCAAATTATGCACTGATAAGTTTATGGGGACGATGCTCCTTGACATTTGACAGCTTTTAAAAAAATGTTGTTCAAAACGGACAATCAGGGCCGGAGATATAAGCAATTTGGTGTTCAAATATCAAACATCGCCCTCCAGTGGAGGAATTGAATAATAACTGTTTCCGAGAGTACTAGCGCGATTTAAATAATTTTTAATGGTGGTTACCCATTTTTAGCGATGAGGAGTTCGTTTATGCACTCAGATAAGAGGTAATTTCTGCCACTAAATGGCAGCAGCATCGTTTCTTTTAGCAGTTTATTGGTAAACTAATCTAATAACTGCGGAGTAGACAGCTGATCAAAAAAGTGCTCAGTAACAAAGGTAGAGCGTATTATATTCACTTCAGCACATCAAGAAACCCGACAGCCTGTTTCACCCGGTAGGGTTCGTCAGGGGTATCTTATTCAAATAGAAACAAATCTAAAAATACCCAATTTTTCTGAGCTTATCTATTTGTTGAAATCGTTACGGCATTCTGTGATTAGAAATGTCTTTTCATAAAGCTGAAACATATGCAAAGAGGTCCAAAAGTTTGCCGAAATCTAGGTTCAACAAATGTAATTCACTGCTTTCAATAAGAGTTTTATGCAAATGTGTTCGGCTATTGGTACCATAAAAAATCAAATTTTAAGTCGATAGCGAGTGCTGATAGAAGATGAGAAGCAAAAGCTAAAAAACCTTCTCAGCCTTACTTTGCGCAGCCAATCCAGGCTAGAGTCATTCCAGACTGCAAGGACTCCTCGCTACAGTGCCAACCTAAACTTTTCAACTTCATTTCTTTTCTAGGGGGTTCCCTCCTATCAGTAGGCGACTAGCCAAAAACAAGAACTTCCAGTAAAAAAGCCTGTGAAGTCTAACCCACCACTAAGTTACCGGTAGCCTCACTATTCAGTACAAGCCCATAAAGTAACCGAATCATTTGCAGCTGCATACGCGCTTTGACCTAGCCATGGTCACATCTGTGCAGCATAGAAAACTCTCATTCTTTTAAACAAAATTCCACACTTTTAAAAGAACTACAAACCCTAATTCTAGCCTCTACTGATTCTTCACAAGGTAAAACATTAAAAATAAAAAAATTAAGGGAATGATACAGGTAGCTTATGGATTAAGATGTCATAAGGTCCCTCAAAAAAATCGAAAAAGCTAGAAATGATCGCCTAGTCCCAACATCATTCTCCCGGAAAGTTAAAAAAACTAAAAGAAATGCCAAAACTTTATTGAAATTTCTGTTTACAGGATCCAGTACAAGGACACAATCTTCAAATTTTGCAAAACAAAACTCTAATGTCACCATAATGGAAGTGTAGTTGAATGGGAATTCCTTCATCCTGCACGTCTTTAATTTGCATTTGCAAAGCCAGCCAAAAACAAAGCTCATCAGTCTGTCAGGGTTAAAATAGGTACAACAATCGATTAGTTCATAATAAAGAAGAACCAACTTTCGTCTTCTCACGGTCACTTGCGTAGACAGCCATCGTTAAAAAGCCCTGATGACATGAAAGATCTTCTACATGAAGTCATTCTTCGATGTAATATTGGAGTGCTATCTTTTAATGGAATGAAAAATAGTACTCCCTTCATACAGGTGAAAAACTGAGAATCAAACCATCCTATTCGTAACATCAATTGTAAGTTTGATGAAAAAATTGGATCGCTGAAAGAGCAGTGAAATTAACGGAAGAGCTGCATGAAGAGTGTACAAATGAAAAATACCTCACTCTCAAACTTCTAACGTGCAGCAAGCTATTGTAATAACGAGTTTTTAGTGTTGTGAAGGTGAACTTTGATGGTTTTAAGTTTCTGTTTTGGGCAAGTTTTTGTATCTGAAATTTTGAATGCACAGGTGTTCTGTTTTCTTTCAATAGATTTGGTAGTCGCTATCGTGATGTGTGTTTCTATTAATGAGGGAGAAATGAAAACATTTGAAAAGTCACGCATGTACAGTAGAAAGCATATTCATTAAAAACTAAAAAATGATGCTGCTGCCATCTAGTGGCAGAAATTACCTCTATCTGAGTGCATAAACGAACTCCTCATCGCTAAAAATGGGTAACCACCATTAAAAATTATTTAAATCGCGCTAGTACTCTCGGAAACAGTTATTATTCAATACCTCCACTGGAGGGCGATGTTTGATATTTGAACACCAAATTGCTTATATCTCCGGCCCTGATTGTCCGTTTTGAACAACATTTTTTTAAAAGCTGTCAAATGACAAGGAGCATCGTCCCCATAAACTTATCAGTGCATAATTTGCTGCAATCACTTACAGTTGGCAAAAGATGGCCAAAAACGAAAAATGGGGTGCAAAAAAGTCGTTTGGTGGGGGAACGTTTTTAAACAAAATTTAAAATCAACCCCATTTTCGTTTTATGTATAAAAAAGTTCATCCCATCCTACATCAGGAGTTTTGAAATTCCCCAAAAAATTGTTTGGTCATCACCCAAGTAAACACAGGTACTCAAAAGTGGAAGCGCAGTACGTGTTGCGGCTGTGCGTATTAATTTGGTTTAGCTGCTAATTTTGTTTCAAAACTTCTTGTTAGACTAGTTCAGGGATGGGCAACCCCTGGCACGCGTGTCAAACTTGGCACGCGACTCGCGAGCCAGGTCACGAAAACGAGTCAACGGAAAAGCAGCAGCAGAAGTCTCACTGACCAACATATGGCCTTTTAATTTTTTTTTTGTAGGGCATCTGCGGACGTGAAGACCTTTTTTCTTTTTTGATTTTCACCAATATTTTCAGGGAAGACAGGACATCTGCGGACGTGAAGACCTCTTTTTCTATTTTGTTGTTTTTTTGCTCTTTAACGATATTTTTAGGGAAAAACACGAGCTGTCGGTTGGCACGTGGAAAAATTTGGCTATTGATTTCAGCCAATTTTGGCCGGCCCGCAGACCGAAAAAAGTTGCCCATCCCTGGACTAGTTCAACAATGCAGTGATAACTAACTGTAAAGCTGCAGCGTTTAGACCAGAGATTCTCAAACTATTATGGTTTGTGATTTCCTTCTGGAGACTCTTAACAGCAGCGGCTCCCTGCTCAGCAACAAAATTTTTTCTTGGTATTTCATTTATAGTAGTTGCAGCCGTCCGCTGTCTCATGTGGTTCATTACCAGTATTAAATTTGCGCTTGTGGCCATCTGGTTAAATGCCCATGGCCCCCCAAGAGGGTCAATCGCTCCTGGTTGAAAACCCATGGTATAGTCATTGCTTTTTTTCTTCAAGTCAACACGAAGACTTCATGTTAATAAAGCAATTGAGTAAAGAAATCACATTGGCAGCGATCTAGCATAGAGATTGATGAAATGTCACGTTCATGGCAAACAAGAAAATAATATTTTCCTAGTTTCAACGCAAAGCTCTGCAAAGCAAATAATGCAGCTACCTGTCTAAATAGCAACCTTATATGCTTTGACAACTTTCTGCAGATTAAACAATGTCTTGGCCAAGTCGATGTCAGTCAGAACCAGATTAAACAATGTCTTTCTGAAGATAAAACTAATGAAATAATATCAAATGTGCTTGACTTGATATAAACCCTGGCAATTCAAAAATTGAAACAAACCATCAAAAAGAAATTAATCTTTTGTTTTAATTCACAGAAGAGCTGATTTAGAGAAGGTGTTTGGGCTAATTGGATGAACAAAAAGTCTTCTCATTTTAAGCAGATTTAGATCAGTGGTGTAATCAGGGAGGGCATCGTGGGGCTTCTTTTTTTTTAACAAACTCCATCTGAAGTATTCTTAAAGTTCTTATTAACTACTGTGATATTTGTTCTATCGTAATTTGCCCCAGGTTCTCCCCCCTACATTTCCGCTTGTCACGCACTTGGTTTTGATGTAACAACTGTTCCTACTTTGCTGCTTTACTCGCTGGCAAAAAATGCCTCCAAAGTTTTGACCCTTTATGTGTTAAACATTGCGGTTGATTTTTTTCAGAACAAATGCAGATTAAAACGCAGTTGTACCGTCCAAATCGATCTAGAGTAACATGCCAAAAACTTGTGTTTTGCTGCAGTTCTACCGAAGTTTCGCTTGTTTTAACCATAGAATGCAACTTGTACCGGCCGGTTAGCTCAGTTGGTAAGCGCATAACTATCGGTGTGATAGGTTTGCGATTCAATTCCCAGCCTGGTCAAATCAGACTCAGTGTCGCCGATGGTTCGCCACAGCCGCGGAATCGGGCCCTGCCACGAGTTATACGCTTTGGCATGATACTGCAGGCACTAGCGTAGCCAGGATTTTGCAATGAAGGGGAGGGGGGTGAGAATGACGTCACATTTGACCACACGTTGCATACGGGAATGGATCCAGAAAGTTTTGGTGGGGGATGTAATTTTGAATTATGTTGAATGTCAACTAAACACAAAGACGTTTAGACTCGGCAACGGGCGTATATACCCCTTTCGAAAATGTTTCATGGCAAGGGCGTGGTAAGAACCGTTTGGAAAAAACGATTTTGTCCGACTTATTTTGCGCGTGTATTTTGGTCCGATTTAAAGTACATTTTGTCCGATATATAAGTAGGACATTTCCAATATACATATCGGACAAACTATGGTCTAAATAAGCTCAAAAAACATGGTTCACAAAACGAACAGTTTTTTTCCAAACGGCGCCCCATAATACTGCGAGTAAAATAAAGATTTGATTTCTGCAATTATATGCAGTGTGTTAGGAATTTTATTACAAACAATTTTGCAAAGAAACAGCTAGAAATACTTGGGTGGATGTTTCGGCACACTTCCGCTGCCATTGACAAAGGCGCGAATTGTTTTGTAATATGATAATGCAGTATTTCTTGCAAGTTTTTTGTAGTCCTGTTGCAAAATTTTCACATATTCGTTTTGTTGTTATTCATATTCAAAGTCATATTCATAGATTATCTGGTAACAACTCCTGATTTTCTAGTGTTAACAATAACTTCAATTTTCTTTTTTTCTAGATAACAGTGATCAGCTACAAGATGTGTTTGTATTAATTTCCTGAATTACCTTTTTTTTTCGCTGTAATTACAGTAAATATTCAAGGTCACATTTTATATTGTCCACTTAGATAGCATTGATTTGTCACGCTGCAAGTGTTATATGATGTAGTAACTAATAACCATACTTATGCATTTGCGAAATGGTGTATTTGTGACGAATTTGATACCTGTTTTGTGAATAGTACTACCGGTATTAAACATTCACAATTAAGACATGTTACGGCTTGAAATTTCAGTTTAGACAGTCGTTATGAATAATGTTTTACTGATTATTAAATATATAGTTCTTTAATAACAACCTTGCAAAAGTAATTCATCTATTACAATAGAATAAGTGTATAAGGACTTCCTAACTTTCGTGCTATTGATTCAAAATGTTGGCCTCAATCTGTACGGGCGCAAAATTCGGTTTCTTGTCCAGACGCTACTATTTAGAAGTCCGTGGTTAATGATTTTTAGATTGAGCAACATGGGCTTTGAGGTGATAACACGTTGCATCATAATGCTAATATAGGCCTATTGCACCACAACCGGCAATCTTAAAAACTTGAATAATTCCATATTAATGAAAACCGGACGCCCAAATATTTACCAAGCATTATGCAAGCAAAAATTGCCTCTTACGAGCCTCGTTACGGTTTAAACAAGGTTAGTCTAATCGAGCAAACAAGGTTAATTGTGCAAGTTCCTTTTGCAAAAAAAAACTTGAAGGGAATGATATTACTCGAAAAAAATTTCAAGGGAAATGCCCTAGGGTTAATGATTTTTAGATTGAGCATCATAATTGCCTTTTGCGAGCCTCGTTACGGTTTCTACGGTAATCCTGTTCACATCATTCATGTTTTTCACGGATTACCATCCTGTTTTACGTATTTTTTTCATTATTTAATACTTAATGTATGCATTATTATGTAACAAGAGCAGCTGGCTGGAGGTGGAGTGGTGAATTACATTGCTATCGATACAGGAGCTCTTCGTCTCGATTCCCGGACTGGTCAATTCGGACAATGCCGCCAACGGCTAGCCACCGCTTCGTCGGTTCTATTGTTGCCCTGGGGCTAAGCCGCGGAGATGAGTGCGGCCACTCGTTACACGCCTCGGTGTAATGCTGCGAGTATAATGAAGAATTGATTTTATGCTTTTCGCGTAGAGTAATTTTTTTTAAGCCACACTGTCGTAGCTTGGGTTTTTATTTGAGCGAAGTACATGCATCGTGGAAGATGACCTACTGAAGCTAAAATTTGCGAAACCAATTCCGGAGCCCTAATCACCAACCACTCGACCAACTCCATGTGCACAGTAGAGCAATTTTGCTAACCTATTTTTTATTTGTGTGCTCTTGTCAGTCTTGGGGTTACTAAGGTTTAAAAAAAGCACACTGTAAAACTTTTTACACGTCGATACTTGAGTTTCAGATAACAGAACAGGAAATACTGGTATATGAAAACGCGAGTTTTAGCCTACACAAAAAATGAAACGCGGCTCTTGGACCTTTTTTTTTCCTTTTCGCGGCAGAGCACGGATGCCATTGGCACCTCAGAAAGCAGGGCTTGGGTAAACATTTGCCACAATTGACAGCCTTCATTTCTAAAATTTTAATACAGAACAACAAAAACAAAAAAAAAACTGCAGGCCAAACGCTGACAAAGGGACACAGTAACGTCAACAATTGCTTGTCAACTTTACTTATATCTGAGTTGCAAGAGTTCACAGTCGGCCCAGTACTTTAAAGCAGGGCCTAGTTTTAAGGAAGAAACCATGAGAAAATTTAGACGGGGCCAGTGCCGGATTTAGGCAATGAAAGGTTCCTAGGCGTTTTTAGTGGTGGGACCATTGGGCCATGCTCTTCCCCCTCAACTTTGCCTTATACTAAAACAAGATCAAAGGTTGCTGAGTGAGTAAAATATGCCAGGCTCTTTTGATGGCTTTTGTAGTAGGCTTATATGTAGGCCTACCTCTTTTCAAAATTTTTCGCAACACCAATTCAGAGAGCTTGTTTTCATTTGCGGCCACTGATTGATCTCTTTTTTGTTGTTGTCGAAAAGGGCGTGGGGAGTGACCACGGGTACCCCCTCTTGACCATACCGCTGCCTAGCTTCAATCCAACATATTGTAAAAGTTCGAACCGGGACCACAAACGAAAATCGACATAACAACTTTTTTACTTGGGCCGGGATGTTGAACATCAGAAAAAGGAGAGCTTAAATGTTATCGAAGTTTTTTTGTTGTGATACATGAACATTGCTTACGAGAGTAAAGTTGCTTACAAAAGCAATAATAGCGACTCAAATGGTAGCCAAGCCTGCAACTTCATTCTGTGATTAACATCGCTTAGCAGTAGGAAAACTGAGTTCAAAACTCGGCCGAGTATCAAGCACGGTGTTGCCTGGAATTTCCATCGCCGCAGTTTTCTACGTTAGTAGCAGTGTTTTCTATATTTTAAGTTGCGGAGATAGGCGTCACTAACTCTTTGCACGCATTAACAACTGTAAATAATTTTTGCAAAATTTGGAAAATTTTTGCTTACTTAATACTTTTCTAGACCCACTTATCCTCGAGGGGTTACAAGAAAAGCTGCTCGAGTTGAAGCCTCCAAGCATCTCGATCTTACTCGACGAAGAGTAGATGCTCTGGTGGGATGCCAAGATAAGACCAACCACGATCTTCCACTTAATCTTGCCACAGAATTTTGGTAGGGCCTTTTGGCCAGCGGGTGTTGAGCACAACAGTTTTAGGCTGTTTTTTTCTGGGGAGTCAGGGACATTTGTATCACGTGTCCATACCAGCCCAGCTGCGACTTTTCGAGTCGGAGAAGCAGCGATTCGCTGTTTAGGGACTCATGAATATCCGTTCAACAAGTTCAAACTGCTAATTTTTCAAAAGAATCGCATTTCGGCAAGTAAAGTCTCACTTTCTCATTCAAGATTCAACACTTTTAACCGTAAGTTGTTCTTCGTAATTTAAGCTTAATAACTCAACCAAAACTAGGGTGGGAGGGGCTTGGAATAAAAAAAGGTTAAAGTTTCTTGAACTAACCTGGTACTCTTGGTAATACAGTCAGATGTCCGTCTTTTTGATTCCTGATGCAAACTACATGGCAGGTGTAGGATCCGCCATCCTCCCGAGTTAGATCGTTTATTCTCATTCCATAATCACCCAGACTGAAATCGCCAGGCATGCAATACTTTTGCGTATTGCAGTCAGCTGAAAAATATGCTGGTAGATCAAAGTCAGTAAAGATGGAACGAAAATACCTCAGCGAAGTCGTACAGTTACGAGAATGAATTTAGTCTCATTTTTCACAATATTTAATACATTGGATCGGGGCAACTCTGTGAAAGCGCTCTGCAGGCAAAGCTAAGAGCTAAGCGAAATGTTAGAGTTGCACACGGGGGAATGCCCCCAGCCCAAAAATGTAAGCTCATACCCAATCAAAACTTAATCTTTATTTTAACCATTACGCATGCCCAAAAAAGCCTTTATTTGGTTTGAAACACTTGTAGATCTATACTAAATTCTTGTTTCTTCAAATTTAAACTTTGCGATTTGGGCAATGATATAATACTTGGCGCTAAAAAAGGAAGTTGTTTATCTGTGCTGCGCTGGGCAGTGTGCTCGCAATAGGATAAAAATTTTCTCAAACTTAGGCCCGAATCGTCCCGACCCGGCACAGCCAACAATTTTGTAAAGCTACCACATAATCAGATATACACGAGACAAAGAGCATTTTGATAAAGATGAAGTAAAAGTTTTACCAGAGCGGAGTTCTTCGCAGGAAGCTATAGTCTTTCCATTATGCTTCCATTCCACTCCGCAATCCTCTGGCCCGGGCATGTTGACGACTTTACAATTAAATACGATGGTATCACCTTCGTGCAGTGTAGTAGTTTGAGGTTCTGTGTCAATGAAAGTAGTCTCATTGTCGCATTTCTCGCCGACTAGAAAGAAATTAGTAACAAAAGTTTAGGTAACACTGGAGCCGAAATGCTTTTGTACACAAACATCTTAACATCACTGCCCGACCCAGATGACTTGACAGACCTCCAGCCTCCGACTTCCATATTTTTTGAATAAGAGCGTAACCAATTTTTACTATACCTTCACGTATGAGTGTACATTATTTATCCAAAGATTTAAGTTTGTCGGAACCGAAAATTGAATTTTTTTTCCGAGAGAGTTGCAAAGATTTTTTTTTCGTAAGATACAACCTTTTAACCTTTTTTTGAAGACCTACCATTAACTAAACCTTAATTATATCACCAACAAACAGTCAGGGGGGTGTGTGAAAATTTTGTGAGGGGCGAGTAATAGATTTTTGTGATATTACGGCATGATTTCTCAAAGCTATAAAGCTTTAACTTGTATCGCAGAAGGCCTGAGGGGAAACACCCATATGAGCTCTCCGTGCGCACGTCACAAAATATAGGCAGAGACGCAAAGGTGGCTGCACGAAATTGATGTACGTTGATATGCACAAAGTAGTAACCAATTATTACAGAAGTATATTTTACGAGTAGCATAATTTTGGTGCAATGGTTAAAGCCACCGCCAGCGGTGCGAGAAGTCTAGAGTTCCATTCCCGGGCCGGTCACATTGGACAAAGAGTCGCTACCGCTGCACCGCTGCGACATTTTTTCGGAGCTGTGTTGCCATGGGGCTAAGCCGCAAATATTGTCAAGATTTGATATTTTTTTGATAGAATTGAATTTTTTGAAGTTGCCTTCTCTCTGAAAAAATCACGATCGCCTTTTCATTTCAAGAAGTTCTGCCGTTTTCACTCACCAGGTTTGACAGTCAATTCTGCCGATTTTCTGGCTTTTGAATTATCTCCAATGACTTGACACTCATAGGTTCCACCATCTTCAAGAGTGATCTTGTTTATAGTAAGCTTGCTCCCTTTTCCATCAGATTCCGAAGTTATAACAAGTTTCCCATCTTTTTGTGTCACTATAAAATGCATAGAAAACGATGCATAGAAAAAAAGAAGAATAAAAAACTTGGTGAACTAGCGCTGTACCAATGACGGATCCGGAATTTGATGGGGTTTAAGATGGAGTATTATTACGACTTTTTTTCGCGCGTTTAGTGGAATATCGAAGCACCAACGTATTATTATGCGTTGTAGTTAAAGAATTTAGGGAATAGAGTCCCTCCAGGATTTGCTGATGTGTATACCGGAATTCTTAGAGAGTTTTAAAACCTGAAAGTTTATTAAGACTTTTCATTAAGTGGAGGACAATTTTTAACCCTCTTCGTCAAAAAAAAAAAGACAAATCAATCCTTACCATCATTCAAAGACTTTCTAACCCGGCATCAAAACTTCGTTTCATGTACAGGTTGTTCTTGTACTCGTGGAAAAATTTCATGGAATAAACCAGTCCAAAAAATTAACAATTAGGCTAGGAAATGACATTTTCCCACATTTATCGTTGATACAAAATAGATGCTACCCAAACAAGCTCTGAATGTGAACATCATTAGCATAACCAGGATTTTGCAATTTGAGCGGTTGAGAATGACGTCACATTTGACCTTGCATTCTTACGTTGTACATTGAATAATATAACAAAAGATGATCTCAAATTTAAAAAAGATGTTTTAGACTAAAAATACCGAAGGTAATTAAGGCACAATTGTTGTAAGAAAGTCAAAGGAAGGCTTTTTGGTGAAACTGGTACAACGTTATTCAAATGTTAGCGATTTAAATCTTTTTTTGAGCTACGTAAACCATTTTTGCTTGAAATCGTTTAGCCTTTTTTCTGCGGAAAGTCTGAGCGGCCAAGGGCAGTTTCGTGTACAGGAGCGGCACTGCCCTGCCAATAAAATTGCGTCATTGCTTCAAAATAAGTACACCGGCAAAGAACAAGATTCAGGAAACAACACTACGTAATTCTTGTTGTTATGACAATTACATAACCAGATTATCAATGACAAAGTATCGAGCATTTCGAAATAACAATCAGAAAAAGAAGTAAGTATGACGTTACTTGAGGCTTAATGGGGGGATTGAAACCCTCAATCTCCCATGGCTACGCCACTGGTGAACATTAAAATGTGAAATGTCCCCATGGTTAAAGGAATTAACTGATCGAACAAAGTTATTGTTTGACGTTATAGAACCGACATTTGAAAATTAGCAAGAATAAATAAAATGACTATCACACAATACTTCAGCCTTCAGTTAGACCAGCAGTTCTGCAGTTAATTATCAACCCATCAGAAGCCAGCAAAAAGAAGCCAATCCAAACAAAATCAAATTTTCATTATACTCGCGGTACTGCGGCGAAGCGTGTAACAAGTGGCGAGCCCATCTCCGCGGCTTAGCATTTTGGCAACACAGCTTCGAAGAAGCTAAGGACACTGTGTCGATTTGACCGGCCCTGGAATCGAACCAAGACCTACCGTACTGAGAGCGTGCGCTTAATAACTGAGCTAACCAAACAAAAGGAACACACAAAATCGCCAAAGCTATCGATTATCTCAAAAATCAAACTCGCATCTCATGTTAAGAAATTGGATATGGGAATTATGTGTTCAAATGCCGTACGATACCGGCATTTTGCGAAAACACGTCTGCATTCGCGTATCCCTGCCGGTTGACGCAGGGGTAAACGGCATCGTTATCGGAGCGGAAGATCTGATTTCGACACTCAGCCCGGTGAAAGCGAACACGATGTCGCCACTGCTGCGACATTTTTTCAGAGCTGCAGTGTTGCCCAGGCATTAAGTCGGAAAGATAGGCCCACCACTCGTTGCACGATATTGCGACCATAATAAAGATTTGCTCGACATTCACTAGTCTTTAAATCACACTGTTTGAAAACGATTATTTTGAATCAAGCTGGTTAATGATTGATAGCTGAATTCGATGCATATAAGTGTTGGCAGCAATATTGTATGACAGGTTGACTATAGGCTGTAATTCTTTGCCGCCAATTCGCTCAAATTACACCACACTATTTCACAAACTCCTAGGTTAAAATGAGCTATTTGTAAAAAGCTGTTTTCGCATTGGGCTTCAAAAAATGTTTTGTCATTAATATTTGCTTGTGTAGCTTTTGTCCCAGAAGCTTTTCGTGACGCACTCGTCAGTGGGTAATCGCGTCAGAGTGAAAACGAAAAGCAAGGTTTGGTGCTTGATGAATAACAGTTTCGGACGTCCGCGAAGCGGTGGCACATTGATTCATCAAGCGCCAGACCTTGCTTCTCGTTCTCACTCTGACGAGATAACTCACTTTGACGAGATAACCCACTGACGAGTGCGTCACGAAAAGATTTTCGGGCAAAAAGTTTTTTGAAAGCTACACACAAGAGTAATGACAGAGAGTTTTTTGAACCCTAATGCAAAACAGCTTTTTCAAAGTCGTACAAACCTAAAACGGTGC
The DNA here is from genome assembly GCA_964006365.1 of Trididemnum miniatum. Lineage (NCBI taxonomy): Eukaryota > Metazoa > Chordata > Ascidiacea > Aplousobranchia > Didemnidae > Trididemnum > Trididemnum miniatum. Next base: position 15,151,861 of record OZ023242.1, on the reverse strand, counting down.
CTCTATCATTGTTTCCAGTCTTCTTTACCCAATTAATTGTGTTATCAGCATTGCTTGTTAAGCAATGAAACTCCGCTGAAGTTCCGATAGGGGCACTTATTGACCACGGCGGTTCAACAATTAAACCTTTTTCCTGTGCGTCTGCGTTAAAATTAAAAAAAAATTTAATTACCTTTGAGCTAGCAAGTACTACAAAAGACACACACTATGAAGTAAACTTACATTACAGATTGGGGGATGAATTTTACTTTTAGGCTACATGCTCAAGAGTAGATAATAGAAATTTAAATAAATATAGATAATACAAATCAGTGATGAAGGTCTTAAGACCATCTTTTTAAGGTCTTGGTCTTGGCCAAGAACTAACGAGCATCTAGTAAAAATTTAAGTGATCCTGCACAGCCAGAAAAAGTATCCAACAGCGTGTATGTGATTGTGTTGTTCTTATTTCTTTTAATATTCTGTAGATATGTTGTACATTTTTGTTTTTTTTTGTTGTAGAAAAATAGCGATAAGTGAAAAACTGTTAATATTTATCCCATTTTTATGGTCTTGATCTTGAAAAAAATCAAAGGTCTTGGTCTTGAAAAATTCACAAGGTCTTGGTCTCGTAGGTGATGGTCTTAACTACATCACTGGTAGAAATAAACAGCTGTGCACGAATGATTGCAATGTGACATCTTCCGTAAAGTATTTCTTTTTATTTAAGAGTGTGGTATAAAGGGACAAAATTATATCTAACATCAGCCCGAAATTCGAGGTATGCTGCGAATTATTTTCAGCTTATGGTGAAGTGCTTTCACCGATATGAGGCACGCGGCAACGGGGTGGTAGCTACATTTTTCATTCTGGAGGGACTAACTTTAATTTTTTTGGGGGAGGGCTGAAAAATCAACCTAAATATTTTCTGATTTTTATTTTTATTGCGTCCCAAACCTGAACAAATCAGTTTCAGTGAAGTGAAAAGTTTATGCAGAAAGAAACAACTTGCATGCGGAAACGAAAAACGCAAGTAACAAATTTGCTTTGATGTACCTGTAATCCTCTCAAAAATTACAACAATCCTAAGCGGAAATACAAAGATGGAAAGAAGTAAAACGTGTTGATCAGTTGAGGGAAGAAAACAACCATTACCAAAAAAAAATATATATATATCAGAGTGTGGACTGCCCAATGACCACTATGATAGGCTAACTTCGGTTACCCTTGTATTAATTACAAAGAACAAATTAGGGAGCGCCCAGGTTCCCAAGTTCGGTAGGCTTTTAGTCAAGATAGACTCTTCTGCATCGATTCCGCGATAATGATACGTCACTTAAATCCTCGAAGCGAGAATAATGTCTTGTCTTCCCTCGATGCACAGTTAGAGTTACAGTCAGTGCATGAAGCAACGCAGTCTTGAAAGTAAAGGGATATAAGACATAAGGAGGAGAGGGTAGATGATCAGAGTATGTAAAGCATTGCAAAAAATAGCTATACAAGGAATAGAGGAGCAATCTACGACCGGTTTCGCTCTTATTATGAGCTCATCAGGTGAATATAACTGAAAAATGGCACCGAAGTGAAGGGATTAGAGAAAAAGTAAAAGATCGAGAATAACAAGTAATACAGCACACCGTTTCCAGCGAACCGCATTGGGCTAGTTGTTCCTTTGGAAAGTTTAAAGTGGAAACGGAAGGTTTCGTTGATATGAAAAAAAAGTTGTTAAATCTAGCAGTTGCCAACGTAAGTGAAATGATTATTTGGGAAACCTTCTCATTCTTTCATAATTCCAGCGAAAAGTGCGCAATGATCTTTCTCGGAAGTTTTCTTACGTTTTACACCGTATATTTTAAAGAGTTTTCCGTCATTCTGAATTAATTCGTTTGGTTCTAATTTAAATCTTAGTTTGTTATTTTCGATGACAACGAAACAATGGATTTAATTTCGATGACAATCACATAATATCCAGATTAGCTGATGGGCATCATTTCACTTATAACCATCGGTTGTTTTCATATTGCTAATTTCGTTAACAGCGTTAGTATACAGTTGCACAACACTCAAGCACCTATCTCTCAAACGGTAAAAATCGAAACATCTTCTGCTGGTAGTATTAGGAAGCGAATCAGAAATTAGTCTCTAGATTTAAGTTTAACATCGATTGAAGCAGCTATCTTGAAAAAAACATTAATCGTTTGGTTTAAATACCGTCATCATTTCGACATAAATAATTTTGGGGGGCTTAGCCCCCAATAATCCCCCGAGGCTACGGCCCCGCGCGGCAACAGTGCAATCTCAATAATTGAGACGTCTCAATATTAAGCAGACTTTTTTATTTGTTGAATTATTACCTCATCATGCAACATGTGTGATACAATTGTACAACAAACCAAAAAGTTCTCAAAGACATTGAAAAGTTTCAGTCAGTGTGATCGACCCTATGTTAAGTATTTACTGTATGTGTTACACAGGAGTGTATTTAGGGGGGGGCATTGTGCCAAGCCCCCCCTTTGACTCTGCCTTTAAGAAAAAAAGAACAAAACTAATGATTCCAATGTGACTGAAATATGCCAGACTCTTTTGATGGTTTTTCTAGTTTATGGCCAGGGGCGGATCCAGGGGAGTAGGATGAGGGGTATGCATCCTCCCACCAGCCATTTTAAAAAATATTTTTGATGTATACAATTTTTCCATAATTTCAAATCTTTTCGATAGTAATAAGCTTTACGCTTTAAGCAAGCATAATCGAAAATGCTCGAACAAAATGCATCACATTTGGCGAAGCTATCAGAATTAAGGTCAGATCATTCAAACAAAATTTGGCTGAAAATTATTCAAAAAGCACTGAAATAGCCATTACAGCATGTAAATTTTCAAAATTTTTCCGGGGGAGCATGCCCCTAGACCCTCCAAAAGCTTTTCTTATTTCTCAATCAGCTTCAAATTAATTCTGCCGAAAAAAAAAAATGCGTTTGAAAAAATATAGATATTATGGCCCCCCTTTAAAAATTTCTCGCTACGCCAGCGCTGGTTTTGCAGGATTTCGCGCAATCGGTGATCAAGAAAATAAACAAACAAAAAGCGACATTGGCGCTTGTCACTAGGTCCAGTGCCAATCGGTAAACATACTGTACTTTTAGTTCCTCATTTTCAGTCACAATCACCCAGCTACGAGCAAAAGAGTATGTGACGAAGTTGCCATTGAGTGCGTGCTAGTATAGATCGGACTTGTACAACGCGCATGACGAAATTGCCGTCGCAACGATTTTCTTCTTGAATTTAACAGCACGCAGTAAATTTTCTTCTTGAATTTAACAGCACACAGATTTCACCAAGCAGAGATAATCAACGTGAAGCATCTTATCCAAAAACGCAACCACGAGATTAGGTTGGGAGTTGAACCATTAACCTCGCGATCATGGTCGTCGTAAAAACGACGCTCCAAACCACTGCGCCACGTTGCATTGTCGCGTGCCGTTAAAAGCACCTCATCGCGGTAAATCATAATTTGCATATGCGGCGAAGTTCTCCACAACAACAAGTAAATACGATTTATTCAACACTCAATGATCTCTTTAAGCACTTGCAATTATTTTAAAAAGCAAAAGACTTTAGTCTACCACATTTCTGATGAGCTGAAAATTTCTGCTACAATAAATTGACCTATAGGCCTATTGTACGCATCAAGAAACAAACTGCTATTCTATTAAAAACAGTTACAAAAAACTGCTTACTCCAGCACATTGCGCTTTAATTAATCCGACAAAGCGCAACGCAGTATTTCAACTTTGGACAGTGCGCAACGCAACAAAGCGCACACTATTATATATTTTTTCAGTTCGCAGCGCAATAAAGCGCAAGAAGGATTTATTTTCCTTGAAGCGCAACGCAACTTGCGCAATGGCTAAAAATAATTTGTTAGAGCGCTTCACAACTTCCGCACGTGCGGAAGTTGCGCAAATAGCGTTTTGCGTTTCAAATTGCAGAATGCCCACCTCTGCTCCTACCCCTACCCAACAACAACCTTCTCCAGCTCCCAAAATTTCTAGTGTACAAATTCACGAATTCTACGCCTCTTGGATATGGGGAACTTGACTCAGATGATCAGGAAATGGTCTTGCGCTGTACAGTTTGCAACTGTTTGATTACTAATCACTAACTTTTGTACTGTTTTATCATATTTATGTTAAAAGTTGTTGTGTAATTGACTATTTTAGTGCAAACAAATTAAATTGACTTGACTTGTTTGGTTAGGATCTTTAGTTAGTTTAGTTAGTCAGTTGCATATTTATCCTCCTATCACGAGAAAGCGATCAATGCGCTATACGAGCTCGCTTAGAAGTTGCCGGCCATCTGTCTACCACACCAAGATGGGGGAACCCCACTAAGTGCCTTTCCCAGCGGCACAACAAGTAAACTTACCGGCTTGTTCTCCACACTGTCCCTTTAATGCAGAGCGTCAAGCAGGGAAGCTGTGAATACCAATTTTAAAGTCATTGGTTTGACCCGACTTGGAATCAAACCCGAGTCTACAGCTCAAGAGACAAACGCTCTATACCACTCGGCCATCTGAGCTGTTTCTTGGGTTCCATATGGTACTCGCCCACTAGTTAGCAAACAACTGTATCAGTGCATGTTTGTTCTTCAACGCAGCCCAAGGCACCAACCACTTTACCAACTCCATACCGTTATGATGACGTTTCATTCCAACAACTTAAAAAGCACGCCGCCTCTGACCATTTTACAGTTCCAGTGTAGACACCCCGCTTGGCTTGACTTTTCTCAGCCTGGCACGGCCTCAGTGTAGACCAGGTTTTAGGGTGTCAGTTTCGGTGTGTTGAAACCCAAATGTAAGGTTTCAGTTTTGGTTTGGTTTCATGGCTGTTGAAAAATCGGTTTCAGTTTTGCTTACGCACAACTTCGGTTTCAGTTTCGGTATAAGTTTCATCCAAGAAAGTTATTTTACTGTGAATACGAATTATTTGAATCCTCTACTTCTTTGCGTTTTTGCTTTATTACAATAATAAGTATTAGCTCAGATGGCCAAGTGAGGAGAGCAATTGCTTCAGAAGTTGTCGACTTGGGTATGATTCCGAGTCCGGTGAAACCAAAGACTCCAAAATTAGTGTATATTCACAGCTTCTCTATTCGACGCTCAGCGTTAAAAGAATGGTGCTGGTAAGGATGGTGATGACAATTTTTAAAACCCAAAACCTTAGAAAACTTCAAACAGGTTTTAGTTTCGGTTTTGACGTTTCAAGAAAAAACGGTTTTGGTTCAAGTTTAGGTTTTCAAAATTTTGGCCAAGTAGGTGTCAGTTTCAGTTTTGGTTTCCAAAATTTCCTTCGAAACCGGGTTTTCAGGTTTCGGTTTAGGTTTGAGTTTCCACCCTTGAAGCCTACTAAGGCTTCGATGAACGTAAGAGACCTCATCACGAAATACGAAGATCCCTTCTTCTCTCTTGGAACTCGAGTACTCGACCATCAAGAACATAAATTTTAGTGGAAAACAGGACATTTAAGGCCGTGCAAACTTTTTTTGCTCTTCACCAAAATTTTCAGAAAACAGGACATCTGAGGACGTGTAGACCTTATTTTGCCCTTCCAATCAGTGTCATCAAATAGTCTAGGGCCTCTCATTGTCTAAATCCGGCCCTGGCTCTAAGCTTCTCTGACGAGACCAAAAGCTGCGGGCTGGGTTAAGTAGAGGGTGGCAGTATTCAGGTAAATCCCGTCCTCTAATAAAATGTGGGCAGATAACGTCAAAACCATCAGGTCGGCAAAACTGTAAAGCGCTGCCCGAAAAATTATTTCCGGAGCTTCCTAGTCTTAATACAACAGTGAGTTTTTCAATCATGTAGTTCAGGGGTGGGCAATACTTTCAACGCGAAGGGCCGCATTTAAAAAAATTTGAAGCCGAGGGCCGCACTGATTGGAAGAGCAAAACAAAAGGTCTTCACATCCGTGGATGTCCTATTTTATCTACTAAAAATCGGTGAAGAGCAAAAAAAGGTCCACGCTTGATTCACTGTAGGAGCTTATATTTCTGGAAGTGCCGGCGGGCCGCATGAAATGGTCTCGCAGGCCGCAGTTTGCCCACCTCTGATGTAGTTTAATGAGCGACGAAAAGTTAAAGTATTTTAACTTATTACTAGCTTAGAGGTGAGCCACTTTTTTGCACGAAGGGCCGCATTCGAAAACACTTTGAAGCCGAGGACCGCACTGCTTGGAGAAACAAAATAAAAAAGGTCGTCACGACCGCAGATGTCCTATTTTCCTCCCAAAATCAAGTGAAGAGCAAAAAAAGATCATCACGCCTGCAAATGTCCTATATTCCACGCAATATCAGTAGGGTATAAGGTTTATATTTCTGTAAGTGCTCGTGGGCCGCATGGAATGATCTCGCGGGCCGTAGTTTGCCCACTCCTGAACCAGCTTGTGATACAAGTCGTTTATTGCTTTTATTACAAATTAATGCCCGGTATTGCTTCCCTCTAGTCTAGCTTAACCCACGACTCAAATATGGGGAGTACAAAAGGATTTAAAAAATAACTAAAAACAAATAAACTTACCATCACCCTGTTCCATTGAAAGGGGGAGTACAGTCTCTAATAGAAAAACTGTGTAAATGAAAATCCTACGAATTGAAACCATATTGCAAAATTTTTCTCCTAAGATCCAAGATAGCCTATTAATCGAAAAAGCAATTAATAAACCTCTCAAAGCTAGTTACAGTACTCTTGGAATGAAAAATGATTTAGTTAGTCTATAAACCATGATATTTAGGCTACTGTCTAAACTAGCTGTTTGATTTGCTTGCACTGATCGAGTAGCCGCAGGGAAAAGCGGAACAATGTATAGCCTACTTATAGAACACGCATGAACCCCGTATTTATCGATAATGCTCCCGATTTTACGAGCATGAATGTGGGCAAAGATTTCTTGGCCCCCTGAAAATTCTATTGCTAAAATAAAGAAGCAATACAAAACCAGACGCTTCGACTACATAACTTCTAGCCAGAGTTGGGAAAAATCGATGGTAGTCGATATTCGATTGCGATATTTTATACTTTTTTTCATCTAATGCACTGCAGCCTTTACTTTTTTGAATGAGTATCGAATATGGCCTTGTAACTTAAATCTCTTAACTTCAAATTCATCACAATCCGCTTGGCAGTGGCGTAGCCAGGAATTTTATTGATGGGGGGGGGGGGGGCCAAACTTTATCGTCCAAACAGCAAAAAAAAACGCTTCATGAAAATTAACTATCTCTTACCATGATGCCTCATCTGGGTTAATTTTTTTGCTGTACAACTCAAAAATTTGCTCAAAAATTTTCGGACATTCAAAAATTTTTGCGGCACGATTTATGAACGAACGATTTTGCAAGAATAAATCAAATGTTAATAATTATGATATTGAATTTTACAAAAACACGAGACTGGGTTTAAAAACGAAACTTAAACCTAATCTCGTTTAGTTTTTTTTTCCTTGACTGTTTTTCTCCTTCCATGTTGAGTTTTTAATACTGAGTGTCACCTCGATTGACGGAACTGATCTGACACGAAAATGATCTATTTTAGATTACTTTCTTCCGAAGACGCAATAATTACCCTCATCTTTCAAAAATTTATTTTGGCTCAATATTTCACAATTCACTCAACATATCAAAAGCAACAAATTGTTTCAAGTTTTCAAATAAGTCTCGAGGGATGCCAAATCACGAAGCCCGTGCGCGATTTCGCAGTAGCCGCAATCGCTTTGAACGTCTGGGCATTATTCCCAAATATGGTAAAACCCAACAACGATTTCTCCTTGCTGACAAGCGAGAATGTTTCATATGGGGCGCCGTTTGGAAAAAAACTGTTCGTTTTGTGAACCATGTTTTTTGAGCTTATTTAGACCATAGTTTGTCCGATATGTATATTGGAAATGTCCTACTTATATATCGGACAAAATGTACTCTAAGTCGGACCAAAATACACGCGCAAAATAAGTCGGACAAAATCGTTTTTTTCCAAACGGCGCGCCACACGCTTTTTGGAAAAAAACGATTTTGTGACCCCTGTTTTTCGAGCTTATTTGGACTATAATTAGTCCGATATATACATCGGAAATATCCGACTTATATATCGGACAAATTATGCTCTAAGTCGGACCAAAAAACACACGCAAAACAAATCGGATATTTCCGACTTATATATCGGACAAATTCGCCGTTTGGAAAAAAACTACACGTTTTGTGAACCATGTTTTTTGAGCTTATTTAAACCATAATTTGTCCGATATGTATGGGGTGCCATTTGGAAAAAACTATACGTTTTGTGAACCATGCTTTTTGAGTATAAACAAGCTCAAAAAACATGGTTCACAAAACGTGTAGTTTTTTTCCAAACGGCGAATTTGTCCGATATATAAGTCGGAAATATCCGACTTGTTTTGCGTGTGTTTTTTGGTCCGACTTAGAGCACAATTTGTCCGATATATAAGTCGGATATTTCCGATGTATTTATCGGACTAATTATAGTCCAAATAAGCTCGAAAAACAGGGTCACAAAATCGTTTTTTTCCAAAAAGCGTGTGGCGCGCCGTTTTGAAAAAAACGATTTTGTCCGACTTATTTTGCGCGTGTATTTTGGTCCGACTTAGAGTACATTTTGTCCGACATATAAGTAGGACATTTCCAATATACATATCGGACAAACTATGGTCTAAATAAGCTCAAAAAACATGGTTCACAAAACGAACAGTTTTTTTCCAAACGGCGCCCCATAGTTTCAACGAGTACGCATGTTGCAAAATATTCATCAGACGTTACAGAGGCAACGGTGTAGTTGCAAAAAGGAACTTGCAGATTTTACGTTAAGTTAATAAGCATGGAGCCGCCACAAGCATATTGTTGTGCAATTGTTGCGCTGTAAGCAAAATTTTTTCGGACACTTTGTCCGAAATTGCGCTAAATATTTTGCACATTGAGCAAAAAAATCGGACAATGTCCGAAAAAAGAACACAGTGCCTCATTATTTAATGCAGCAGGCCTATCAAGCAGATTGGTACTACTAGATGCAGCCTAATTTAGTCGTGACATTCTTAATCAATCTTTTGAACCATGTTCGTTTGTAGCTTTTTCTTGAGTCTTAGCTTGTTCTTATTTTCGACATTAATATAACGAACGTTCGACATAGTCAAACTTCATCAGTCAGCACAAAAAGCAGCACAATGTTATCACAACCTTTGACAAAAGGTTATTGCTACAGTCGTAAAAAACCGTAAAACTTGGTTGAAATTTGATTTTAAAAATTCAATAAAAACTGCGCTGAGGTTAGTTAGAAAGCTAAAATTAAAGTGTTAACAGAAATAAGCTGGTTTGCGTGTTTGAGTTAACGCTTATTTACCCATATGTTTATCCTTTTTTGCGATAGAAGCGCTACAACAAGCTCTCTTAGAAGTTTCAAGCCACCTGTTTGCCACTCCGAGATAATTTATGGAAATATCGCTAAGCATGGTTCCGATTCCGAACGACACAATTAATGAACTTGTCGGCTTGTTTAGCTGTTATACCGGCGCTTGGTGTATCGGTTAAGAGCGTCCACTTGGTAGCCGGTAGACTGGGGTTTTATTCAGAAACGTCATATAACTTTGCTTGCAGAAACGTCATATAACCTACGTAGCTGTATACTCTGTTGCTGGATAGGTTTGTAAGGAAATGATGATAAAAAGTCAGGCTACAGTTACGTGCTTTTTGTGGTAATCCAGTAACTGGGTGCGATTCCTACGGACAGACTAGTTTTCCATACTGCTCAGATGGCCGAGTGATTAGAGCGTCCGCCTCGGGAGCTGTAGACTTGGGTTTGATTCCAAGTCGGGTCAAACCAGTGACTATAAAAATGGTATTCACAGCTTCCTGCTTGACGCTCAGCATTATACGGACAGTGTGGAGAACAAGCCGGCAAGTTTACTTGTTGTGCCGTTTGGAAATGCACTTAGCGGGGTTCCCCCATCTTGGTGTGGTAGACAGATGGCCGGCAACTCCTCAGCGAGCTCGTATAGCGCATTGATCGCTTTCTCGTGATAGGAGGATAAATATGCAACTAAATAAAAAAACACTCTACCAATACTACTGGTGCTAATAGATCTCGTTCAGCTGGGCTCTTATCATTTTCATTTATCGGTGAGTAATAATTTAGAGAATCAATGAAATGTATAATTGTTCACTTTGATGACGTCTATGAAAGTGATTCAAAAAAGTTTACTGCAACAAGTTTCAACACTCTAAAGTAATGTGCTTATAAATGGCTGAGTTTGGATTGTACTGAAAAAGTTATTGCTGCTAAAAATTTACAATTGTGGGATATAAATTCATTAACTGACCTGTCACCGAGCGCCCATAGGCATAGTTGTCATCAGTAATGCTATTTTCGATTTACCAATGAAAGAAGTATTGAAAGGCGCGTATGTTCGAATTCTAAAAGAAAATTTCCAGAAGATGATTCTCCTGAAAGAATTGAAAGTTTGTCCAAACAAGTGTTCCGGTCATCAAGTTCATTCAACATTTGTGAAAAAAAAAAAAGAAATCAGTGACTTGACAGAGGCGATGATCTCTGCTTTTCCATCCACTTCAGGAAGATGTCTTTCAATATTTTGTAAGTAATTACGACATGTTCTGTGCTACGCAAGCCTCTGCTTTCCCTACTTCTGCCCTGTTGCAGCTATATGGTGTCTACTTTATTAGCTGTACCCGTAGATTAGATTGGGAAGGTCATTCAAATACTTTGGAGAAGATATCTCCTTGGCTGCTTGCCTACGATTGTGTGAATTATTCTCGCTACGTTCCTGTCTATTTGCATGAAATGCGTGAATTTGAAAAAACACACCCATTTGCTTTTGAGCATTTACGTACTGGTGAATTTGCAATTCAGCAACAAGAGCGATACGGATTTTTCGCAACAGCTGCAGATCAAGTGATTGAGCAGACTGTTAACAGAGACAATAAATTAGCTGGTGGAATAGTTGGAATTACAACGCGACCTAATGCTGTTGCTTAATCGATTCTTTCTCAGTCACAGCGATTAGCTATGACCCAGTTGTGTCGAAAATACGCTGATCAAGGTGCAGCAGATCGATGCAGAAAAGATCCTTGATCCTTCACGTCGTGCTCGAGACGTAGCTGGGGTCGATAGCGTTATTGATGTTGTTGAAGCTATGATTAATCCTTTTGATTATGAAAGATCTGAGTTAATCAGCATCTACTCAGGGAGTTGTTGCATCCCCTATTTGTTAAGAAGATTTCATGAAAGCTTATGAATGCGGGAAAGAAACAGAGCATCATTTTACTGCCCGGTTTATCTCCGATCCGAAAGAACTTCATCCCACCTTGAAAAAAATGAACTTGCACACATTTAAAACTGCTGTAAAGCCTAAAAAGGATAAGAAAGGAAAGTATTCATCGAATAGAAAGCTGTTTACTCGACTCATCATACTGGTAAAACAAGATAGAGTCAAGCTTCAAGCAGTGCATACTTATATTCTTGGACCAGTGTCTTGTCCCCTGGCAAGTTCTGATGGTTTTCTAGCTAAAATGCCCGAATCTGTCTTAGTTGATTTGGTCCAGAGCAATGGGCCCGTAGAAGAAAAAGTTATCGGCGCGATGCCGAATTGCGATGTTGTTATTGATGCAATGTGCTTGATTCACAGTTTTTTTCGGTCTAGACTTTCTAAAACATTTATGGAATTTGCTGCTTGCATTTTAACTCAAGTTACAAAAATGGGTCTTCGCTTTAATGGTTTCAGAGTTGATATAGTATTTGACATTTATCCAGTTATTTCCATCAACGCTCTTGAACATGCCCGTCGTTTAGGCCATAACATCCAAAAAGACTCATTACCTCTTCGCAGAATTATTAGCTCAGAGCAGCAGTTACCAAAACAGTGGAAGGAATTTCTTCGTCACGATCGGAATAAAGAAGAGCTGTCCGTTTACCTCTATCGACAAGTATTAAAAGGGGTAAATTTCTTATTTATTTATTTACTACGCATGGAGCTTCTTGTGATGTTACTTTATTGTTGTGGAAAAACAGTGCAAGTTCCGGAGCTTCACTGTGATCACACCGAAGCTGACACTCGGTTGTTTTTGAATTCTATGCACGCTGCCAAAAAGTATTCAAATACTTTTCTGTCCGATGCTGACTCAGATGATTTTGTAATTGGTCTTTTTCTGGCCCAAAAGCTACCAGCTACCATTCATTTGGAGCATGGTAAGTACAAAATGAAGTTATTAGGCATTCATAAAAGTTTATTTTTTTATTACCTACTGTCGTTACTAACTTGATGAAGTCTAATGTTTCAAATACAGCGCGCATCGGTTGCTGGATAGTAATTTTTTCTACTTTTACTAATTGTATTGACAATTGACAGATGCTCCAACTTAAACTATTTATATTTCATTTTTAGAAATCCAGAAGCGCATCAGTAACATTTCGTTGCTAGGGCAAGAGATGGAAAGTCGCACTACCGGAGGGCTTTTGGGGCTGCATATTTTTACCGGGATTAATTCAACTAGTGCTTTCGTAAGAAAAGGAAAAAAGAAAGCATTTGTACTGTTCAAGCAATATGTAAGGCTACAGCTCCAAAAAGTATTTTAAAGTCTTGAGCAAATATGGGACGTTTTGTGTGCAAACTTTACTGGCATTCTCGCAATGACATCAACGAAGCACGGTACAACTTTTTTTGTACAAAAGCTTTGAGTGAGGTGACTTTGCCTCTCTGCCGCAATGCCCTGGTACATCATATCAAACAAGGTAATTATCAGGCGGCTATTTGGCGGAAAGCACTTTAAACTGATATTAATGCTCCAAGTCCAAACGGTAATGGTTGGATAATTGGTGCAAACAATAAAGTTTTGGTCGGTTGGATGACCCAGGAGCAAGCCCGGTCAGAATTGCTGTAAAATTAGTCTAGCAATTGTAAAAAATCCAAATGTTCTAACAATCAGTGTTCTTGCGTTGGAAACGGCGTATCATGCACCGAACTCTGCTCTTGCGTTGTTTGTGAAAATGATTCGGAGGCCGTAATTGAAGTAGAACTAGTGAATGATGTCAGTGATGACGACGATGATAGTGATGACAACCAATTTGTAGCTAGTTGAAAAATGTTAAAATATGTTTGTCGTAACTAAAGGTTTTATTTTAATGTAGCGAAATTTAATATAGCTTATTCACACCAAATTTCTCTTTGTTTTTCAAGTAGTAAGACCTGCTTATCAATATAGCCTATAGGTGTTTTAGCTAGATACGAAATTTAGTCAATGAAAATATATTACGGCGTAAAAATTTATGTTTATATCTTTTTAAAGTAGATTGGCAGCAACGAACAGTAACTAATAAAATAATTAATTTGCTGATCCAACAAAGTTCTTTTTCGTAAAATATATTTCTTTCGAGAATTATGATACCATTATTTAGTTGCACAAAACTGACACAAAGGGTACCGGTATGTTGTTTTTGGCTACATTAAAAAAATACTTTGAAGTGCTTAATTTATACCAATTGAATTCCCTAGCGTTAACTTGATGCAGTAGTTGAAATACGTGAAGTTTTGTAAAGTTATCAGCTGTTAGAGAGTAGGATAATCGTCTCGTAACCTAGAAAGTATTTGATAAAACTGGACAAAATTTGCAGGTGTGCCAGTATGTACCGTATGCTTAATTTATCCACATCAAGTATCACATTGTTTTTCAATAAAAATAGTGGTTAAAAAATTTATGTACTCTGTTCAGAGAAAGTTTTTACTTGTGGGTGATATAACGTCATCAACTTATGACATCAGTGTTTGGCACAAAAGCAAATTATTGACTGAAAATGTCCCAAACTATTTTGAAGTGTTTGCATTGCTAACACAAGAAGTTGAAGCAATTACTCGATACAATTACTTACTATCTTGTATGATTGCGCGTTACGCTAGCGGTAAATAACTAATTGTTGTACGTCTATAGAAGAAAAAAAAAAATACTCGATCAAACTAGTCAAAGTTTTGCAGATGTGTTAATATGTATACTTAGATTTTCCAAGCCAAAATTCAGCTTTTTAAACTTATTGTATATGAAGTTATAAGGAACTGTATATACACCCTGTCTAGCAAAAATATATTTTTTGCAAAATCTTACTTGTGAGTTAAGACGTCATCAACTTATGACGTCAGTATTTGAAATAGAGGCAAATTATTGACTAGAGATGTCTCCAAACTATTTTAAAGTGTTTGTATTACTAACACAAGAAGTTGGAAGCAATTAATCAATACGATTATTTACTTTCTGGTCTGGTTACAGTTTAAGCTAATGGTTAATATGTAATCATTGTAGGTCAATAGCAAAAAAACTACTGAATAAAACTGGTCGAAATTTTGCAGATGTGGTAATATGTATATTTGGATTTTTCACACCAATTTTTAGCTTGTTAAACGTACTACAACCGAAGTTACAAGGAACTGTATACACCCCATCTAGAAAAAATAATTGTTTTTACAAAATCTTTTACTTGTAGGTTATGACGTCATCAACTTATGACGTCACAGTTGGGCATGGACATAGTCTGTCAACCAAAGATTACTTTGAAAGTGGTCTGATGCATTTACATCAACCACAAAAAAATTTAGAGGTTTTTAAGTGTGTAGAATTTCTGCATCTTTGAAAGAGCTATTTTTGTCTTTATGACGTCATTATGACGTAACGGCACCTGTTGGACACGGAAGACACGAGATTTAAATTCAGCATTTCTCAATCTTCAAATTTATGAAGTTTCATTTAGTTCTTCGGTGGGTATCACGAAATCCATTTTCTAGGCGTTTTTTGTGATAGCGTAACAAGGCCTAGAAATATGCCAGACTCTTTTGATGGTTCCTGTAGCTTATGGTCAGGGGCGGATACAGAGAGTAGAATGAGGGGTATGTATCCTCCCACCAGCCATTTTCAAAAATGTTTTTGATGTATACAATTCTTTCATGATTTCGAACCTCTTCGATAGCGATAAGCCTTACGCCTAAAGCACGCATAATCGAAAAAATGTGCGAACAAAATGCATCATAATTGGCGAATCACTCGAATTAAGGTCAAAAAATTTAAACAAAATTTGCCAAAAAACTAATTCAAAAAGCACTAAAATAGCCATTACATTATGTGAATTTTCCAAAATTTTTCTGGGGGGGATGCCCCCGGACCCCCTAGAGCTTTTTTTGTTTCTCAAGCATCTTCCAATTAATTCTGCCAAAAAAATACACCTAAAAAAATGAGGAAATTATGGCCCCCTCTTTTAAAATTTCTCGCTACGCAACTGGCGCTATAGCTTTTAAAAGTAGCCTAGAGTAAGTGCACACATTTCAAACCAGGCTACAAAGCGAGATAGGTAGCAGGGGAAAAAAATGAAGTAGACTTTTGTGCTGAAATTGAAGGAGTCGGAGTCAGAGGCGAAATTTAACTTTTTGTCAGAGTCGAACAGAAAAACAGTCGGAGTTGGAGTCGAACTAAAAAAAATACTTGAGAGTCAGAGTCGAATCGATTTTACTACGACTTGCCAACCCTGGTTTCAAAATGCTTTTTACACCACTACGTATAGCCTACTACAAAAGTTATCACAAGAGTCTGGCATAATTCAGTCACGAAACAATATTTGTTCTGTTTCACTGAAAGGCGAAGTCAAAAAGCCCCCCTCACGCTCCTAGCCCCAATTCAAGCTACTTTTCCACCGTTTTTAAAAAATACACAGATGCCTCTTTTTCAATCTTTAAGAAAATCACCGGTCACGAAATGCTTATGTAATCATTAGAGGAGTAGGTGGAAATTTTTTGAGGAGGGTAGCATTGAAAAGTTTTTTCACGTGAATCTTTTAAGGATCAGCGACGACGGTCTAGCCAGACTTTTCCTGCGTACGTCGACACTAAAATTACCTATTTCAGTGGTTCTCAAACTCGTCGGAAGTATCGAACCCAACAGGTGTCATGCAAGCATACATCGAACCCTTAATTATAACCAGGAGCGGATCCAGAAAATTTTAGAGGGGGGATGCAGTTTTGAATTAGGTTGAATGTTAAATGAGTGCAAAGACGTTAGACGTCTAAACCGGAAAAGAGCATAAGCTTTTTGAAAATGTTTCACGTCAGGGGCGTATTCAGAATATTCTTAAGGCGGTGGAGGGTGGCATAAAATTTTTACATTTTTTAAGCGTATTTTTTTTCCGGAAAGTTAATTCGAAGCAAATTGAGGAACAAAAATATGGCTCTAAAGGGGTCCGGGGGTATGCTTCCCCGGAAAGTTTTCAAAAATTTAGACACTGTAATGGCCATTTTAGAGCTTTTTGAACAATTTTTATGGCAAATTCTGTTTAATTTTTTTGCCTCTAACTCTAAGTCCTTCACCAAATATGATACATTTTGTTCGCACATTTTTGATTTATGCGTGCTTAAGGCGTAAAGATGATTGTTATCAAATAGGTTTGAAATTATGGAAAAATTGTATTCATCAAAAACAGCGTTGAAAGAGTATGGTGGGGGGATGCATCATTCCACGCAGAGATAGTCATTTACTACAACTGTATGCCTTTTTGCAAAAACTTATTCTGATCTCAGCCGAACCCCTGCTACAGCCTCACCGAACCCCTGGGGTTCGGTCGAACCCAGTTCAAAAACCACTGACCTATTTAATTAGAGAACCAACTTATAACTTGCCTTATGGCAAAACCTGACTTACGGCGCTTGGTGTATTGGTTAAGAGCGTCTGCTTGGTAGACGGGAGACCCGGGTTTTATTTCTGGTCGAGTCACACTAAAGACATTAAAATTAGTATTCGCAGCTTTCTCGCCAGACGCTCGGCACATGCGGAAGTGCGAAGGGTTTTGTGCATGTGTTGTTCGTCATCTATAATGTCTCTTAACAGCGTTCAATCATTCGTGATTGATAATTGTAATGGGCCGCCAATTGAGAATGGCCTAAACAATGTATGCTTACACCCGCTGTCCCGTACTTTTACGGCAAAACCTCATTTTGTGATGTTGACTACTAGTAGTTTTACTAAAGCTTAACACGCTGACGCAGTCTTGCTCGGAGGTTATTGTTACCGCATTTTACTCCCAGTTTTGCATACACCAACTCTGCTGCACTGAGTTCCACCAACAACTTTGTCATGACTCGTGACATTGAAAATACATAGTTTATTCATGACAAAGTTTAACCGAATTTAACAATTGTTTAAGAGCTCAACTAGCGATTAACTTTACTGGTAGGCTTGCAATTATAGTATGAAGTACTTTGCTAATTTGTTTCTTTTACACCCTTCATTTTAAAATTAAATTCGGTCAACTTTCTAACAGTGGTGGGCTTAGTCTGGCTCTGACAGGTAGCGTATAACCTAGAAAAATCAAAGCTAGAGGTACTATTTTGAAGGGAAATCACCAAAAGAGTGGCGCTAGGGGATGTTCGCTGTTGTTTGGTCTTCTCATTGAGCAAACTTTACCGTTGTTAAGCTGTAGACAATAGATTATTCCATTATTATTGCTTATTGTAAACAATGGAATCTATTCCATTATTAATAGATTCCATTATAATTGTTTGGAATAACAAACTTACACCGGCCGTTAGCTCAGTTGCTAAGCGCACGCTATCGGTGCGGGAGGTCTGGGGTTCGATTCCCGGGGCGGTCAAATCGACACAGTGTCGCCAACGACTCGCCACCGTTGCGACGTTTCTTCGGAGCTGTGTAGCCCAGGCGCTAAGTCGCGGAGATGGGCCCCTCAACTCGTTACACGCTTTCGCGTAATACGGCGAGTATAATGAAGTCTTGATTTGATAACAAACTTTGAACGCTTTAAAAAGTTAATAATTTACCAGAAAATTCGCCAACTTTAATAGACCATTTTCCGAGCCACTTGGCGCTAGAGAGCTTGTTGCTAACGGCTGGGAAGCTATTTGCTTCCACATACCTTTAAGCATGTAGAGCGCTTATTTTGCTGCTTAAAACTGGATGCTTTTTGGGCTTAAACAATATTTTCGAATGAAAGCATCGCTTTAATGCTTTCAAAATGCAAATACTTTATTAATTTAAGGATTTTAAAAGAAAATTAAGGCGAAAATTATTAGATTAGCTGGTTAGTGAGTGGTAGAGAAAGAGACTGATTGAGCATGCCTAGGTAGTCTATTGGTACTGGGATGTACTTGTCGACTAGGTCAGTAAGTTTAAATTACTTTGTACTGTTCTACACTAGTATTGTTTTGAATCCTAACTGGGTGATTCAAAGTCAAAGAGACAACAGGTAAAAGGTTAAGGCTTGGAGTGTTTGATGTACTGGTTAACCACATACCGGTACGATATATACCAGTACCCATATGAGCTTGAGCTACAGTACTGGTACTCTAGTAGAAGTTGCAAGTGTAAAGTGACATGCTGTTAAGTTTAGTAAAGTATCACAAATGATTTCATTAGACTAACAATTAGTTTACGGTTTGAAATAGTATAATTTAGACTAATTTTAATAATAATAATAAGCAATTTGTCAACCCCTTGAGGAGAAATGACCTTAGAAGCCAACACCTAACTAAGGGACACTTGTGAAAAGATGTCACAAAAATGCAAATGTTACAAAAACACACACAAAAGTCACATCAAATACAAATTCACCAAAAATAGACCAACACGCAGAATTATCAAACATCAGGAACATCAAGAAATGCCAATTCAAAGTAGTGTGCTTTTAATTTACTCTTAAACTGTGCAATAGTGTCAATTTCTCTGATATTCAAAGGCAAACTGTTACAGAAGAAAATGAAAAAGCTGATTGAGATTTAACATAATTGGGTTTAAGCACTTTATCAATCAGAAACTTGTCAGCATTACATCTGAAATCATAGGCAAAGGACGGTTTACGAGAAACAACATATTCTTGTAGATATTCTGGAGCACAATTCTTTAAGCATTTAAAAACTAGTAAAGCAATCTTAAAAGTAATTCTAAATTTAACAGGCAGAATATGCAAGGATTTCAAGAATGGCAACATATGACCAGATGACAGCGACGTTGAGAATATTTAAAACCAAAAATAAAACCAACAGCAGCATATAACCACTAAACCAGTTTGGAATAAATTTTGCTTGGAATAAATAAACCAGTTTGGAATAAATTATGAAAATTTTGTTTGGAATACTTTAATATCTGTTTAAAGTGTTTCAATAGGTTTTGCTGCTACTCAGGTATACTGAAGTCTTGAGTTTTGGGGCATTGTTAAGATCATACCATACTTAAAATAAGGTAACCAGAATCACTAGTACGCATTGACAACGTACGGTTCCCTAAGGTGTAATACTGGTATGGTGTACCCGGTAATCTTCACTAGACCTAAGTTTTGTCAGTCTTTTCTATTATCGGCCCCCAGCTTTTTTTCTTCGGAAACATAATCAAGCACGCAAGCAAGCGTCTGCTGGCTTCGCACGAAATCGATCGAGGTTCTGGGGGCCGATTATAGAAAAGACCCCTATGCGAGCTCGCTTAGGAGTTGCTGGCCATTTGTCTACCACACTAAGATGAGGAAATCTTGTTATGTGCCTTTCCCAACGGCACAACTTGCCGGCTTTGTCTCCACACTGTCCCTTTGTTGCTGAATGTGAAGCAGGTAAGCTGTGAATACCAATTTTTAAGTCATTGATTTGACCCTACTCAGAATTGAACCCAGAGGCAGACGCTTTATCCATTCAGCCATCTAGATGGTCAGGCTGCCAATATTAAAATCAGCAAAAGTTCAATTTTTGACTGATCAGCTAATGCAAATTAATCATAAAATTTATTGATTGTACCAAAACATTTCCATAGATATAAAATGTTCAATCTGCATGTACCGGTAGCATAAAAAACACAATTTCAAAACTATTTGGTTTGTATTATAAAAAATTGTGAAATGTTGTTGTTCCACTTACAAAATTACACCGGCATATATATATATATATCTATGTTGCATTGACTTGTCCACTTTTGCAATTTATATCTTTAATATTTTAAAATAATTGCTCAAAAAGTTTTGATTTTGATACTGTCCATTTTCAATCAGATGAAAACTGCTAACCAAATCATAAAATTCTGTCTTGATACGTTTTTTCTTGATTTCCTTTGAAATTAAAATTAAGATACTTTTGTTGTGTAAGTCATATTTGTACTGGCTTGAAACTGGTTTAGTGGTTTTAACATAATTTTTACTGACACGTTTAAACCAAAATGTTCTGTGGTGCGGACTACACCTAAACCAGATGGAACAAAACTGCTCGAATATGTGATTTTGAGCTGTTGCATTTTGGGTGCTTATAAACTTTTTATCTTTTTCAGTTAAATTTTATACATAAGTCTACATACTGTATTAATATCTTGCATTTACTCTTTTGGATTTTACACTATTTTACTGATTTGCTGGTGCTAGTTTGGTAGAGCAATTTGTATCCGTAATGGATTTCGGAAGTTTATCGGTGACTCAGCTGAAAGAATATTTGAAAGTCAGAGGTGTTTCAGCGGCGAGCACGGTGGGGAAAAATGGCTTAGTGCAACTTTGTCATGTTTCAAAAAATCTGTCTGAAGACCCAGACTTTGAAAAGTGCGACACCTGGGAGAAGATAACCAAGAAGTTGGGAAAGATTGGAATATTCAAAGATCCTACTGAAATGAACTTTGCTAACGTAACTATGTCAAATGTTCCCCGCTTTGGAATGATGGATATATTCAATTATTTGCTTTTCCACAGAGCTGATTATGATCAAAGGAAGTTGCAAGCTTACAAAAGCTTTAACGATTATCAGCTGTTTGCTGAAGGTCATGTGCGAGAATTGGCCGTTACCAACAAAAATAACCATTACATTTTCCGTGCGTACGTGGTGCCAACATGCAAAGTCACAACTTACTTGAAAACCTCGACGTACGCCTGTTGGTTCATTTTAAATTCGGTTGGAGATGTGTATACAGCTTATTGTCAGTGTATGGGAGGGTAAGCATTTAAGCATGTATTCTGTCGGCAATGCTTGTGCATGAGTTAATCTTTTACAGTAACTGTCGTTTATAGCTAGTTTTTTGCAGTCAGTATCAATGCTATTCGATCGCAGTGCTTTTGATCGACTACACATGATAATTGCACTATTTCCCACATCTGTTTAAATACCGATTTGGGGGGCAAATAAGGCTTTGCTTTGAAGTCACGATTTACGTGAGCTTTAACTTTTGCTTAGACTTCTATTTCTACCGCAAGTTCTTGTAATACTCTTCTTAACTGGGTTGCTGATTGTATGACGTAACAGAGTTTATGTGTTTAGAGCGGACGGAGGTTGTCGTCACATTGCAGCTGCGATGTATGAGCTGGAGAATTTTGTTCAGGAGCCACCGTCCGTAACTGATGGCCCTTGTGCGTGGAAGCAAAAGTCTCGGCCAACTGATGAGCCTTGCCTCGCAAGAGATTTAAATTTTAGCTCAAGGTAATTCAGCAGTTTTACCGGTTTTTGGATGCCAGTGAAAAAATGAACCAGTCTGATTAGATTGAAGGCAGCATGATTTTGCGCGACACTGCGAGGTTGATGTTTACGGTTAAGTTGAAAATCACGTTTAACATATAAGTTCTGTAACAGTTTTGGCTTCGTAAATGGGTGGGACGTATTTGAATCGAAGGAGGCTTTACGGCTTGTTAATCATGAATCATGATACATCTATACTTTGTCTTTATCTTTGCGTCTCAAGAAAGTAACGAAAGCGCTTTTCGTAAAACCAATTTAAATCCGTGTTAAGAAACGGTGCTGTTTCCGTGTCTTTAAGTCAAGTTTTCGCTGCGATTTGCGTGCTTGCTGAAACTTCGGGCGACAACACGCAAGTTTTACATGGATAGCCATTCTTAAATTATTCGTTTAATAATGTTAAACGTGTAAACGGGTTACATTTTACCACTGAAAGCATACTACTGCGTTGCAAGTTGCTATTCAGTAAAAAGGGGAAAGTTCTCTTCGTATTTTTGCTTGCCAACGCCATTGATTGCTTCCGTCTTTTATTTTTATAATGGCTTGAATAGCAGACATGCCAGTGCTCAAAACATAGTGTTTACTTCTAGTAACTGATGCAACATTGTGTGTTTCAGAAAAAATAACGAACCTGCCATGCAGAAAACGGATGGCCAAAATGAACGAGGCCAAGCCGTTCTTGATTTTATGGCGAAGCTCAGAGAGGTACGTGAAGTCCCCAACTGTGCGTGGCATTTTTTGTTGGCTGGCAAAGCAAAAGATGATCTCTCTTATATTTTTTCCCGCCACTCACTTATAACTTCGCCTTTTCAACATGCCTGCGAATGCGGCTTGTGCACTGTAGTGTATGTGCGCTCTGTACGGGATGTCAAAGACGAAACAGTCACATCGCTATGACGTAATTTATTCGCACATTCGTACTGTACAGTATTCGTTGTTCCAAATCGACCAAACACGTTGTAAAGCTTGAGCAATATGTCTACGTCACTTTGTTTTACTGCCTGCGTCACCCTGTTACTTCGGTTAAACGTTGAATTTGACGATACCATACCGGTAGAGTATTTGCACTTACGGCGTCGATTTAGTTGTAAATTTGTGCCTTGGCTTTTTATGACCATTCGGGTATTATGACCAAGATGGCCTGGTCCCAAGGTGGTCATATTAAGCGGCGACCACTGTATAACTCGTAAGCCGCATGCCAATGAACTGTGTGGTAATCGTTAAAAGCTTTGGAGGTCATTTTGCAGACGCTTTTTTTTTAGCTCGGTTCGATCTACGTTGAATTTAATTAATCGTGTTTCTGAGATTATTTCTATGACAAAGTCGTTTAGAATTATACGCATTGACTTGCTGTGTGTCACTTGTTTCCTTAAGATTAGTTTTTACCAAAAGTTTCCTTTCGAATCTTCATATGTTTTTAGATCGACTCTTCTTCCTCGTGCTTGGAGCTGTATTTCAAGGAGAGTCTAAAAGAAGCCGATGAGTCGTCGTTGGACACATTGGACATAGCACCACTACAACGATTGATCTCATACATAAATGAAAACAAGACTAAGTGGATTGATCCATATTGTTTGAACAAGTTCGGTTTGCTCAGTGAAGTTGACCTTCAGACAATCAGCGTAAAGACAAAAGGACAAGCTTCCAATAGTCTGTGGGCGGAAATTAGGCGCGGAATGATGACCGCTTCGAATTTCCACCGCATTCGTTCAAGAATGCAAACATTAAAATCGAACCCCACTGAGTCCGCCGGCGCTCTTTTGCGTCATCTCTGTTGCGTGCCCCCAGCGTATGCGTCGCTGCCAAGGAGCCTGGCATGGGGCCGAAAATACGAGGCTAAAGCTATTAAACATTATGAGAAACTCATGGCCAAGCGTCATCGCCGGATGAAAGTACGCACAACAGGGCTATGTATTTTTGACGAAAACTTTTTAATGGGCGTGTCACCCGACGCCGTGTGCTCATGTAGCTGCGAAAAGGGTACTTGTTCTCGGCAGTGGCTTGTGGAAGTCAAGTGTCCATATACGGACAAGTACAAGCATCCTAAAGCTGCTGCCGTGCACAACGGATGCTTTTATAGCGTTGTCCAAAAGAAATGGATACTGTCTCGCACGCACAAACATTACAGTCAGTGTTACGCTCATATACGTATAGGGTTTTCCCCGTTTCTGCTGGATGTCTGCTTGGCTCTTTGTTGTTTGGTAATTGTTGCGTCATACTGGTTAGTTAGCTCGCGCATTGCTGCAAGCTGTTGTTTCTTGTTTGCAGCTGGACAGTGCAGAGTGCAGACATGTTACATTTGTGTATTAAGTTGCTTGACTGTTATTAGAGCCTTTGCGGGAAGTCATAGTTGTGGGATCTAGTCTGTTGTTGTGAGGGATTTGTTGAGTTATAGCCTAGGGCTGGGTACCGATTCTGCAGTAGAAACCTGTTTGAATAATGTTCTATGTTGGCGGGTTTGTATTTGCCATTATATTAGAGATTGGATAAGTGCAGTGTTGGGACATGTAGTGTAGTTTATACTGTAATAGGATTGCACGGTAAGTGTGTTTCACCTATAATTATGCCTGTATTTGTTAGCCTGCGAGCGCGATTAGCCCTGTGTTTGTTGAAACGTAGCTATTTTTTCTCGGTTGGATCGTAGCTCGGTGCTGGCTATGATTTACACTACGGAACCGTTGTTAGTCTGTCTAGTTTTCCCGTGATGCCTGTGCTGGCTACCACTGGTCTTTGTACCTTTGCTACTTGGTGCTAGGGTTATTTTTCTTGCTGTTTGTATAGTTGTTGCATGCCGGTTAATTTTTGGTCAGTGTATTTACTTTGTTCTCTATTTCTTTAGGAAACGCTAAAGTTACCTCTAGCGTATCCGCAGCTAGTTAGGTCTAATTAAGTGTGTTTAAGTTAGGTTTAAATGCTACGGTTAATTATCGTGTTGCATGTGGTTGAATCAATAGAATTCGTTGAAGACAAGAATTTGTTGATACATCGCACGTTAGGCGCTGATAGGACAGCATATTCCTTGTCAATTAGAATCTACGGGGACAGTAGTCAGCTGTCATTCTTTGTTTCTTCGTTTAGGGAACGCCTCATAGTCCTTGCGACGTTTTCTGAACGTACCATTTCTAGAGGTAACTCTTGTCATTATACAACGCCATAACGTGGACGCTTAGATTGTTGGCTTAGACAAGACAATGCCTAGAAGCTTATACAACACTCGTAGTTCGAAGGTGCTTGGCGACTCCAGTCGCGCTCTTTCAGAAGGCTCCCCAGCGTCGGTAGTCGATATACAAAGGGTTTCTAAAAGGCTACAGGAAGTTGACCCTAAACGCAAGGGAGGTGCTTCCCGTACACAAGTTTTAGGAAAACGTGATAATTGTTCCGCGGTGGAAGAAACTGATGCTTCCCTTCCTAAAGACTCTTTTGCATCTTATCGATCTAAGAAGAGTCGTTCTAAGTCGGGTTCTAGTGCTACCTCTCGTACCTCTCTGTCGTCTGCAGCTAGGGCTCGCTTAGAAATGCAAATTGCTGAGATAAATCTGGGAAAATGTAAAAGGGATCAGGCTTTGGCCAAGGCTAGGGCAGAGCATGATGCTGAGCAGGCAGTCATAAGGGCAGAGCATGATGCTGAGCAGGCAGTCATAGAAGCAGAAACTGACCTAGCCAAGGCTAAACTAATGGCCGATGCTTATGATGGTCTACTAGATCTAGATGATGACGATGTCGCACCATCTCTTTCATCTCATGATAAGGTGAGCAACTATGTGGCTAGCCTAGTTCAACCTGGCGAAGAGGCAGGGCCATCCAACGCTGTTCAAGTTTCTAATCCTAACGGTATGTCTGGTACCTTACGACCTACAGATACCCTATCTTGCTCATCAGAGGCCAACTCTTGGCCCAAAGTAGTTTCACCTGCGGAAACCATTCCGCCGGTACAATCGCTGAACCCTCATGCTGCTTCCTGGATGGTACCTCCTGTGGTTGTCAGTTCTTCGATGTGTACCAGCATCGTGAATGTCTCCCCTCCTACATCTTCGCCCACAATCGTCGGGGTTTCTAGTCCATCCCCCCATGGAGTTTTGTCTGAACGCAATCAGACCCAGTTGTTCCATGGGCCGGCTGTTTCAAGTGGTCACATTGTAACATCCCAGGTTTCCGAGTTCCCTTCTCTGTCTCCCTGGGTTTTGCCTGTTACCTCTCTTGTCACAACATGTCTATCATCGTTTGTCTCCAGCGCTCCGGCTCCAGTGTTCCATGGGCCGGCTTCATCTGCGCAGGCATGTTCTCCTGGTGCTCAGGTGCCTGGGCCTTCAGTATCCACTTCTTCTGGGTGCTCTTTGGTCTCCGGGTTTCTTCTCCCTACTCCTCGTATGTCTCCCACTGTTTGCGGGTCCAAACATGCAGCTCCTGTTAAAAGGGAAAAGTCCGATGACATGAAAGAGTTGGCACAGGTCATAGTACGCTGTCAAGATTCGCGTGCCCTGATGCAAGATCAGCGATTTGATGGTGATCCTCTCAAATACCATGTCTTCATTCGTCAGATACAAGATCGCGTTCTTAGATTGCATGGGCAATCGGACCCTGCTCATGCTCTGCAACTACTCTTGGATTCTACTGCTGGGCAGGCCAGAAAACTAATTTGCAACTGCGTGATGTTACCAGCCTCCCAAGGACTGCAAGAAGCTCTTAACTTGCTGTACAAGGCATTTGGCTCTCCTTCGGTGTCAATAAAGGCTCATCTGAAGCTGGTATGTGAAGGACCGCAAATCCGTACCGACGAGAAAGGTCTCCGAGAATTCTATTCAGACTTGATCAACTGCAAAATGGTTCTCCTGTCAGCCAATGCAGCGCGTCAACTGGATGCGACCTCCACTGCCGATGGTATCTTCTCTCGTTTTCCCCGGCACTACCAGGAACAATTTGCCAAGTTGGCCATGAAAAGGGGGTATAACATGGATGTTGTACCGTTTGACCTCTTCATCGAATTTATTGATCAGGTTCAAGGTTTGGCCAGCTCACGCCTAGGAAGACTCATGGCAACTTCTAGAGATCATGACAAGATTCAGCGTCGCAATAGTGGATGGTCGAGGTCCAAGCCAGCTAGGGTTCATGCTGTGCAGTCCCGTGAGTTACCCACTTCACCGATTCCTGTCACATCAAAATACGAGGATCGAAAGGTCAAAGGAGATCAGTTATGCACAGTTTGTGGTGCTCCTGGTCACTTCATTTGGCGATGCGAGCAATTCAGAGGAAAATCGGTCGCTGAACGAAAAATTCTTGTTAAACAGAAACGGCTCTGCTTCAATTGTCTGGGAGTGGGCCATGGTGTTAAGGACTGCCCCAGCAAGGCTCGCTGTCGCACATGCGCTAAGACTCATCACTCACTGTTGCACCCTCCAGCGAGTTCGACTGCATCGAGCACCCCAGTTAGGAATACCACTGTTGAACCAAACACCCCAACAGATGCTGATGTAAGTGTGGATTCTCCAGCGCCAAAGGTCGAAAATTGCGGTGTTAATGCGGCCAGGGGTAAGGGGGCTAGGAACCGTCTTCAAGTTCTGCCTGTGACCCTTGTCAATCCGTTCTCAGGCGCAACTAAGAAGATTTGGGCACTTCTAGATTCTGGAGCAGATACGCATCTGCTGTCTCGTCGACTCTTTACCGAGCTGGATCTTTCTGGGACTCCTATCCGGACAAAATTGCAGTTGGCAAATGGAGACACGAAGGCATTCAACACTCACGAGACCAGTTGCATCGTCAAAGACACGGATGGTACTCATTCCTTTCATCTGGATGTGGTTCGGGTAGTAGATCGGCTGCCCAATCTCAAGGGTAGCATTCCGTCTTCAACTGACCTGTTATGCCATGATCACTTATCTGATATCCAACTTCCAGACATTGGGGGAGGTGATGTGGAGCTAATCATTGGCACGGGTACACCTGAGCTCCATGTCTTCTCTGAGGTTCGTCAAGGAGATGATACCAAGCCTTGGGCAGGAAAGTCTCCACTTGGGTGGGTGCTCTTTGGACGGGATTTCATTCATGCCGAAAAAGAAGTCGTTGACCATGTAGCATTTATCGCTACCCACAAGCTGGACACAGTCTCTGAATCTATCTGTCCATGCCAGTTTGAGCATGCTGATCTCTTTGGTGAGTCAGACGAGCTTCTTCCTTCCTTAGATGACGAGAAGGCTTCAAAAATCATGGAGTCCTCCTGCGAGCTCCGTGAGGGACACTATTCTATGAGATTGCCTTGGAAGGATGGGTGTCCGAAACTACCCGATAACTACAACATGGCTCTTTCACGCTTAAAATCACTAGGTCGCAGACTCAGTCAAGAGCCAGACACTTTAAGCTTGTATCAGAACAAAATAAATGAAATGCTCCAATTGGGTCATGCCCGAGAAGTAAACACAGAGGTTGAAAGTGTCCCAGACGAACGTATCTGGTACATTCCACATCACTGCATTAGGAAGAAATTTCGCATTGTTTTCGATTGTGCAGCGGCTTGTCAGGGCATCTCATTGAACCAGCAGCTGCTCCAGGGCCCAGACAACACCAACACCCTGCTTGGGGTCCTACTCCGCTTTAGGTTATACCCTGTCGCTGTTGTGGGGGATATCAAAAATATGTTTCATATGGTGAAGGTGCATACAGACGATCAACCAGCGTTGAGGTTCTTGTGGTGGCGGGGTGGTAATCCAGGCGAGCCAGTCCAGTCTTATCAGATGACCGTACATACGTTTGGTTTGACTTCCTCTCCCAGCATTGCCGGATATGCTTTAAGGCAAACAGCACTCCAGAACTTGCCCCAAGCTTCTGAACTTACGCTCTCCACCATTCAGCATCAATTCTATGTTGATGATCTCTTAACCTCAGTCAGAACTAGCAATGAGGCAGTTCAATTGATATCTGAGCTTGACAGTGTCTTGAGCTCGGGCGGGTTCACCTTGTCCAAGTATGCTAGCAATCGCCCTGAGGTTCTGGAAACTCTACCTAGTGAACGGCTTGCTCCTCAGCTTCAAGACATAGATTTCCATGCTATTGATCTTCCCACACACAAAACACTTGGTCTAATCTGGCATGCTTCAACCGATCAATTTCGGGTAAAAGTTGCAGTAGCAGAACACTCGACTACCCGCAGAGGACTACTCTCTGTACTAGCGAGTGTGTATGATCCACTTGGCATCGTTGGTCCATTTACTTTACCGGCCAAGATACTTCTTCAACGGTTGTCCAAGGCCAAACTTGATTGGGATGTTGAAATTCCGCAAGAAGCCAAGTCCACGTGGGATAGTTGGCTAACGGCTCTCCCAAAGCTTGATGGATTCTCAATTCCACGGGTGTACACTGGGTTTGAAGATGCTATAGATATCCAACTGCATTTCTTTGCAGATGCCAGCAAGGATGGTTATGGAGCTGTGTGCTATCTGCGTTGTTATGATGGAAGGGAATACTCTAGTGTCTTGGTTATGGGAAAGTCTAGAGTAGCACCCATGAACCAACAATCCATACCACGTTTGGAACTCTGTGCTGCAGTTACAGCAGTACGCCTGTCGTTGCTTGTGATGAAAGAGCACTGGTTCCCCGTGAGTAAGGTTTACTTCTGGACTGATTCTACGACAGTGTTAAGCTATGTACACAACACCAGCAAGAGGCGCCCTGCCTTTGAGACAAACCGGATTGCTACTATCCGGAAGCACACCAAGAGTGATCAGTGGCTTTGGGTGGATACCAAGCAAAATCCAGCTGACTTGTTTTCGAGAGGGGTCTCTCCGCGGCAGGTACACAAGTCAGGGAAATGGCTTCACGCTCCATCATTCTTGCTGCAAGATGAGTCAACATGGCCTAAAGCAGAGCCAGAAGTACTGAATGGAGATGAAAAAATCAATTCCACTGCAACTGCTACCGTCGATCACCCTTCCGGTTGTCTTGATCAGGATGGGAACTGTTGTACTCATTCTACGATAGGTGATGGAGAGCAGGACCCATTGTGGAGACTCACTAACTGTTACAGTACCCTCCGTACTGCTGTAAAGTCTGTGGCATGGCTACTGCGTATGAAGACCTTCTGGCGCAATCGGGCTGCCCATGTTGACTGGTCCTTTCCGCTCAATCCTATTGGTGGCAAAGAATTTGAGGATGCATTACTTACTTTGATTCGGCTATCACAGCAGCAGGCAATGCCGGACCTTGTTGACACCTTAGAGAAAGTTCCTTGGTATGAAATCATGACTGGCGGCCATGGTGACTTAGCAAAGACGTCATTACAATCACTGCAGAGGTTTTGCCCGATAGTACAAGATGGGGTGATTCGGGTAGGAGGACGTCTACAGCGTTCCAGTTATCCTACAGATGTCAAGCATCCAATAGTTCTACCCAAACGTCACCACGTAACTGGACTTGTGATTATGGATGCTCACTGCAACAGCGGTCATAATGCTTCACAATACGTACTGAATAAACTTCGTAGAAGGTTTCATGTGATTGGCCAAGGGAGAACTGTGAAGCACTACATTAAGCTGAATTGTATGGTATGCCGTAATCAAGATGCGAACTTTGGAACACAGTTGATGGCTCCACTCCCACCTGCTCGTGTTGAGTCAGGCAAGCCTGTTTTCGAGAACTGCGGGATTGACTATATGGGGCCTCTGGAAGTTAAGCAGGGTCGCAACCTGTTGTCAAGGTATTGCTGTATCTTTACCTGCCTTGCGTCCCGAGCTACCCATCTGGAGATGATATACAGCCTCACTACAGATTCCTTCTTGCTTGGCTTGCGTCGTTTTTTGTCTGTCCGTGGTCACTCTACTCGTGTGATTTACTCAGACAATGCTACAAACTTTGTCGGTGCCCATGCAGAACTCAAGCGTGGATTGCAGCGTCTTGAAGACCATAAGATTATGGCTGAACTGGGTCCTCATGGGATAGATTGGAAACATGCACCACCCCTTGCCAGCCACCAGGGTGGAATATATGAAGCAATTATCAGACTTGTTCGTAAGGCCATGCGTTCCATGATGGCTGACAGACATGTAAGAAGCCTATCCGATGAAGGCTTAGTAACCCTTTTTAAAGAGATTGAGTGTATCCTGAACAACAGACCACTCACTAGAGTTGGAACTGAACCAGATGATCTACAAACGCTGACACCATCGATGCTTCTGACTGGGAGTGTTAGCCCAGGATACCCTTCCGATGTTTTCCTCCCTTCTGACGGCTTGCGATCATCATGGCGTGCTTGCCAATACCAGGCCGATCAGTTTTGGGAAAGATGGAGATCTGAATATTTGCCCCTCCTTCAACGTCGTCAAAAATGGCTGTGCCCTCAACGTAATTTCGAAGTTGGGAACCTCGTTCTCTTGAAAGATGAAAGTGCACCTCGGAATTCCTGGCCAAAGGGAATAGTGGATGAGGTCATGCCAGATCGTGATAGTTTGGTGAGGAGAGTAAAGATCCGAGTTGCCGGAGGGAAGGTTTTTACGAGAGATGTGAGAAAACTCTGTCTTTTGGAGTGTGACACTTAGTTGTCTACACCGATCAGATCTGTTTGATATCACCACACCTTGTGATTTGTTTCGGCTGCATCAACGTAGACAATATTAACTATGAACATTCAATTGTAAATACTTTGCACACTGAAGAGTGCATAACACCTTACCCCGTTGATGCTACCCGATGAGGCCGTATTAGCCGTCTTTTTTTTTTTGGACTGCTCATTGCTATGTTGCAGACGGGCTAATGTACAATGAACTGTGAACTTTGAGCACCATGGACTGTTTGACTAACACTTATGCTACTAGGCTTTGGTGCAGCCTAACATTACGGCCAGAGCATACGAACTATGGACTGTATGCCCACGTATGATCACGTACAAGTATGCTCCTCCACTTCCCCTGTGTGTTTAGGCTTACATATCATACGTGGGTCGCACGGCGCGTGTGTTACTGTGCTGTCGTGGCACAGTTGTGTTTTATTTCTAGTTCTGTATTATTCTAGTGTTCACACTCTCATTGTTGATAATACCAGTAGTTCTTTTCGTATACTCGCTTCATTAATTTAAAATATTGTTCCGGTTACCCTTGTTACTCCTGCTCAATATTTTGGGCCGGCTATGTTACGCTCATATACGTATAGGGTTTTCCCCGTTTCTGCTGGATGTCTGCTTGGCTCTTTGTTGTTTGGTAATTGTTGCGTCATACTGGTTAGTTAGCTCGCGCATTGCTGCAAGCTGTTGTTTCTTGTTTGCAGCTGGACAGTGCAGAGTGCAGACATGTTACATTTGTGTATTAAGTTGCTTGACTGTTATTAGAGCCTTTGCGGGAAGTCATAGTTGTGGGATCTAGTCTGTTGTTGTGAGGGATTTGTTGAGTTATAGCCTAGGGCTGGGTACCGATTCTGCAGTAGAAACCTGTTTGAATAATGTTCTATGTTGGCGGGTTTGTATTTGCCATTATATTAGAGATTGGATAAGTGCAGTGTTGGGACATGTAGTGTAGTTTATACTGTAATAGGATTGCACGGTAAGTGTGTTTCACCTATAATTATGCCTGTATTTGTTAGCCTGCGAGCGCGATTAGCCCTGTGTTTGTTGAAACGTAGCTATTTTTTCTCGGTTGGATCGTAGCTCGGTGCTGGCTATGATTTACACTACGGAACCGTTGTTAGTCTGTCTAGTTTTCCCGTGATGCCTGTGCTGGCTACCACTGGTCTTTGTACCTTTGCTACTTGGTGCTAGGGTTATTTTTCTTGCTGTTTGTATAGTTGTTGCATGCCGGTTAATTTTTGGTCAGTGTATTTACTTTGTTCTCTATTTCTTTAGGAAACGCTAAAGTTACCTCTAGCGTATCCGCAGCTAGTTAGGTCTAATTAAGTGTGTTTAAGTTAGGTTTAAATGCTACGGTTAATTATCGTGTTGCATGTGGTTGAATCAATAGAATTCGTTGAAGACAAGAATTTGTTGATACATCGCACGTTAGGCGCTGATAGGACAGCATATTCCTTGTCAATTAGAATCTACGGGGACAGTAGTCAGCTGTCATTCTTTGTTTCTTCGTTTAGGGAACGCCTCATAGTCCTTGCGACGTTTTCTGAACGTACCAGTCAGGTTCAAGGTTTGATGGGCGTAATGAAATGTAAGAGCTTGGACTTGGTGATTTACACCACCAAGGGAATTGCGGTTGTGCCCGTGCCTTTTAACTATGTTTTTTTACCGAAATGAAGAAAGATTTGTGCCTTTTCCAAGAAGGCTATCTTGTGCCTTATATCAAAAAGATGTACGGTAGTTAAATATGTTATTGTTTGTTTTCGTCGCATCATTGTTGCTGCTTCTTGTGCGCATTTTCGTTTTGTAATTAAACTAACTGTCCTTACTCATGATTTTGTTTTTCATCATGCTGTCCACGAGGAGAATCGCCAATGAAAAATTTTCTTGCACAATTTTGCATTTAAGGAAACCCTGTTAAGAACTAGAATCTTCTAAACTAAAATAATGCGTTGTCCACGAGGAACTAGTGGACCTTCGCCGCCCGGAAACTTTCTTTCTTCGATAAAAAAAAGACAAAAAAGAAATTCCGTCTTCTGGACTGGCACTCTTTAATAATACTAATAATAATAATAACACACTTCTATAGTGCCTTTTCCCGATGGATATCAGACCAAAGGCGCTTCACAAAAACACAGTAAACGGTAGCAGCAAAACAAAAAGTAACAGTAACCAATAAATGCAGTTACAAAAACACCTAATGTGAAATACCAGTACTAAATGTCAAAAACGTGTAAATATATAAATACTAGCCAAAAGTAATATACTAGCCAAAATAATGAAAAATGTCAAAAGGAAATCAACCAAGCTGGAGGACAAGGCGGCGAAAAATAACTGAAATCTTCCTGCGATAAAAGCTTAAAATACCAACATAAAGACCAAAGCAAAAATCCTTTAACTTTTGAATCTTAACGAAGAATCAATCGAAAGCTTTTGTCACTCTCTTTGCGTTTCATTCATCACGCCTTGCGTTTGAACTGAAATCGCAGCGAAATACCGCCGTTGAGTCGCTTTCATCTCGACATGCGCGCAGTCTTCGC
The DNA here is from genome assembly GCA_964006365.1 of Trididemnum miniatum. Lineage (NCBI taxonomy): Eukaryota > Metazoa > Chordata > Ascidiacea > Aplousobranchia > Didemnidae > Trididemnum > Trididemnum miniatum. The sequence continues at coordinate 15,118,289 of OZ023242.1, read as the reverse complement.
CAAAAACTTGCTAACTTGCTTTCGCATCGAATAAAACAGAAAGTTTCGAAATCTACTATTATGCTGCTCCGAAGACAGCCGACACAATGGTCTTGCGAGTAAACGATAACTAATGCTCTTTTGTAATCGATATAAAGAAAGCAATTGGGTAAAAATCTTTTATTGACAAATTTGCAATTTTCCTATTGCTCTTTCAACAATGATTCGAGCGCGGGCAATGCGTCTAGTGACTGTGGTAGCATGCATTGACAACTGCCTCCCTTTGGATGCCAAAAACATGAAAAAAAGTTGAGTAGCTCTTCCCCTTACCAGATCATCCTTCAGGTCATTGCATTTTGCCAAAATAACGAAGTTTGGGGAAAATGAAGTTAAATTTGTAATGTCCCATGTCGCCGTTACACTTGTAAGTTAGGTCTGACTTTTGATTTCAGATTGAATTTTCTTACAAGTTTTAAAAAATTGTTTTGTAAAATTAAACTTTTCCTTTATGCTTTTCTAATAGGGTCGAAACTTGGTAACCGAAAATAATTTTCTGCTTAAGTTCAGGAGGCTTATTCTTTGAATCGAAAAACAACATAGGCTTTGGCAGAAAGTATCATGTGTGAGTTCATTATTTCACACTTTTCTGTCTTTTCTATCGCAGAATAAAATAGCAGCTTATTAAACAGCTACAATAAAAAATCTACGTTTCATTATTAAACGAACCGTTCTACAGTTTGTTCCATGTGCAATGCCTACTTGCTCCTGGGGTAGTTGCAACAGTAATTCACAATACGGTGCCAAAAGCAAAAGTCCGCGTCGCGAAATGGAAGGGGTTAAATTCTTTCCCTTTCCAAAACCTAAATCACGGCTGGACAGATGCAAAGCGTGGATCAAAGCTTGCGGACGAAAGAATTTTACTGTTGTCCATGTTACTAGAAACTCTTATGTTTGCTCAAAGCACTTTCGAGATGGAAAGCCAACCCAAACCTATCCGGATCCATACCCAGCAAACGTTGTAGGTTCTACTACTCAAACTCTTTGCGCAAAACGCCCACCTCCAAAGGACAGATCTTTAACTGGACCGAGTGACACACTGAAAAGAAGAAAGATTTTGGAAGCGTCTGATGCTAATGATGCTGAGCAAGATGAACTTGCATTAATAACTTCGTTACAAACTCAGGTACGTTTGCACAATGTGTACAGTTATTGTCGGATTTTGAAAACGAACGGTCTGCTTACTGAATTTTCAATTTTAACGTTGACACGAAAATGAAAAACGGAGTTAGAAAAAACTAAGCAGTTTTACTATTTGTGTAAATTTTCTTACAAATATAGCCTACTGCACCCAAAATCGTTGTAAAACTAGATAATGATGTATAGTTTCACTGCGCCGTCGGCATCAGCAAGCAAAAGTTAAATCATCCTTGGAAGATTTTATTTTTCTTTTTTAGTGTACTATCAAAGAAGCCTCTGTTCAAACTTATATAAATGCAAATGACTTGTATCGCTACTTGGATGCTGAGTTGAAAGTAGGAAGCGTATTGAAAAGAGCATTGCTTAAAGATGACTTATTAATGAGCGACAAATCTTGTATTTATTTCACCGGCAAGTATCTAATACTTTATTTTTTAATTTTTAAAATTGTTAGTCTTTTTTATAAGTTTTATTGTTAAAGTTGTGGTTTTGTGTGATTTTTAGCCAGTTATGTTAATTCGAATATAGGTTTTAAACATTAACGAAATATGATCGGAAATTGATGAGTATGAAAGTTAATGGACACTTTAACGGAAGTTAGATTATTGTAACAAATTACGCTAATTCCAAACTGGTTTTCGATGAATTAACATTTTGTGCATACTTGCGCATATAGGTCTTCCAAAGTGGAAAGTTTGGTTGTTATTTGACTCAGTTCGTGATAAATCAGCAACTTTAACCTACTGGCGAGGAAACGCTGAAAAGGAGGTAAGTGTTTTTTTTTTGTTTACCAGCTTAACTTTTACAAATGACGTATGTCAAAAACGTAACCAAGTTCAAACTGAAAAAAATTCTCACTTTTGCGTGGGGAAATGTGAATGAAGGAGTTGACTGAGCAGAGGCAGGGGAGGTCTCAACCTCACAATTTTTTTTATTGTAAAACGTCTCTTCACGTTGATTTGCTAATCTACTCCAAACTGTACCGTTTGCCAAAGTTTCTTCATGTTTTTTATTAACATCACACTTTTGATGATATATCGGTGGGCCATGGAGCATGGACGTACGGTTCGGTTACGATGTACCTTTCACTAAATCTCTGATGTTGTACCTTTCGGTAAATTTTCGTGTAGAAACAAGTTAAAAAAACAAATGAAGTTTTCAAACCGTAAACTTGGAGATAGCGGTAACTTTTATGCTGCATTGTAAGTTTGATGTCGTTGCTTGTTCGCTTTTTTACGCCAGGATGAAAATAAGGATATTAATTCCTCCATCCACTCTCATTACAGTTAATCGATTGCACTGTTTACCTGGCAGAGTGTTCTTCTTTAAAAGATTGTAAAAGTGATATCCACCGCTATTTTCAGTAAAGCATCAAACGTAGTATGGAGAAAGAAATAAAAGGGGGTAAAGTGTAATGCCGTCGATTGAAATCAAGTCGGTTGTTAAAACGTTCCATAAAACCATCCTGTATTTTATACTTTTTAGTGTTTGCTGATAAAATTTTGCAAGATGTACAGCTTTTTTAATTTATATTAATATTTTTAGACTGAGGTGGTAGCTTTAACGTCCTGGGAAGCCTATCTCCTTACTTTGGTACGTCTTCGTCGAGGATTAGATGTTCAACTTCTCGCTTTTCTCTTTGGCGTGTCAGTTTCCACTGCAAGTCGAGTCATAGCCACATGGATCGACTTTTTGGCAAAAGAACTCAACTTCCTCATCCAATGGCCAACTCACGAGCAGTTGCAAAATAGGTCAATAGCAGCGTTTAAGTACTTTAACAACACCATCGCAGTTATTGACTGCACAGAATTTTTCATCCAAAGAGCAAGTAGTACAGCTTCACAAAGAAAAACTTGGAGCCACTATAAACACCACAATACGTTCAAACTGCTAGTAGCGTGCACTCCGTCCGGAACTATCACTTTTGTTTCTAGGTTGTTTACGGGGAACATTAGTGATAAACAAATCGTGATAAAATCTGGATTTCTACGCTATATCAAACCAGGTGACAATGTGATGGCCGACAGAGGGTTTCTGATTCGAGAACTTTTGTCATTGAAAGGAGCCACGTTAAACATTCCTCCGTTTTCCAAAGGGAGGCAGTTGTCAATGCATGCTACCACAGTCACTAGACGCATTGCCCGCGCTCGAATCATTGTTGAAAGAGCAATAGGAAAATTGAAAAGATTTCAGCTCCTGCGTGGACCTATTCCTCTTACTCTTGTACCTGTAATGGATGCTATGATTAAAGTGTGTGCTTGTATTAGTAACATGCAACCGTGCCTAAGTTCGAATTGATACTGTTGAAAAAGTGTGCGTCGTTATCGGCCGATCTAGTAGTTCCTTTTGTGGACAAAATGGCCAAATTTGTCAATAAAAGATTTTTACCCAATTGCTTTCTTTATATCGATTACAAAAGAGCATTAGTTATCGTTTACTCGCAAGACCATTGTGTCGGCTGTCTTCGGAGCAGCATAATAGTAGATTTCGAAACTTTCTGTTTTATTCGATGCGAAAGCAAGTTAGCAAGTTTTTGGCGAAGACTGCGCGCATGTCGAGATGAAAGCGACTCCACGGCGGTATTCCGCTGCGATTTCAGTTCAAATTCAAACGCAAGGTGTGATGAATGAAACGCAAAGAGAGTGACAAAAGCTTTCGATTGATTCTTTGTTAAGATTCAAAAGTTAAAGGATTTTTGCTTTGGTCTTTATGTTGGTATTTTAAGCTTTTATCGCAGGAAGATTTCAGTTATTTTTCGCCGCCTTGTCCTCCAGCTTGGTTGATTTCCTTTTGACATTTTTTATTAAAGAGTGCCAGTCCAGAAGACGGAATTTCTTTTTTGTCTTTTTTTTTATCGAAGAAAGAAAGTTTCCGGGCGGCGAAGGTCCACTAGTTCCTCGTGGACAACGCATTATTTTAGTTTAGAAGATTCTAGTTCTTAACAGGGTTTCCTTAAATGCAAAATTGTGCAAGAAAATTTTTCATTGGCGATTCTCCTCGTGGACAGCATGATGAAAAACAAAATCATGAGTAAGGACAGTTAGTTTAATTACAAAACGAAAATGCGCACAAGAAGCAGCAACAATGATGCGACGAAAACAAACAATAACATATTTAACTACCGTACATCTTTTTGATATAAGGCACAAGATAGCCTTCTTGGAAAAGGCACAAATCTTTCTTCATTTCGGTAAAAAAAACATAGTCAAAAGGCACGGGCACAACCGCAATTCCCTTGGTGGTGTAAATCACCAAGTCCAAGCTCTTACATTTCATTACGCCCATCAAACCTTGAACCTGACTGTAATGTTTGTGCGTGCGAGACAGTATCCATTTCTTTTGGACAACGCTATAAAAGCATCCGTTGTGCACGGCAGCAGCTTTAGGATGCTTGTACTTGTCCGTATATGGACACTTGACTTCCACAAGCCACTGCCGAGAACAAGTACCCTTTTCGCAGCTACATGAGCACACGGCGTCGGGTGACACGCCCATTAAAAAGTTTTCGTCAAAAATACATAGCCCTGTTGTGCGTACTTTCATCCGGCGATGACGCTTGGCCATGAGTTTCTCATAATGTTTAATAGCTTTAGCCTCGTATTTTCGGCCCCATGCCAGGCTCCTTGGCAGCGACGCATACGCTGGGGGCACGCAACAGAGATGACGCAAAAGAGCGCCGGCGGACTCAGTGGGGTTCGATTTTAATGTTTGCATTCTTGAACGAATGCGGTGGAAATTCGAAGCGGTCATCATTCCGCGCCTAATTTCCGCCCACAGACTATTGGAAGCTTGTCCTTTTGTCTTTACGCTGATTGTCTGAAGGTCAACTTCACTGAGCAAACCGAACTTGTTCAAACAATATGGATCAATCCACTTAGTCTTGTTTTCATTTATGTATGAGATCAATCGTTGTAGTGGTGCTATGTCCAATGTGTCCAACGACGACTCATCGGCTTCTTTTAGACTCTCCTTGAAATACAGCTCCAAGCACGAGGAAGAAGAGTCGATCTAAAAACATATGAAGATTCGAAAGGAAACTTTTGGTAAAAACTAATCTTAAGGAAACAAGTGACACACAGCAAGTCAATGCGTATAATTCTAAACGACTTTGTCATAGAAATAATCTCAGAAACACGATTAATTAAATTCAACGTAGATCGAACCGAGCTAAAAAAAAAGCGTCTGCAAAATGACCTCCAAAGCTTTTAACGATTACCACACAGTTCATTGGCATGCGGCTTACGAGTTATACAGTGGTCGCCGCTTAATATGACCACCTTGGGACCAGGCCATCTTGGTCATAATACCCGAATGGTCATAAAAAGCCAAGGCACAAATTTACAACTAAATCGACGCCGTAAGTGCAAATACTCTACCGGTATGGTATCGTCAAATTCAACGTTTAACCGAAGTAACAGGGTGACGCAGGCAGTAAAACAAAGTGACGTAGACATATTGCTCAAGCTTTACAACGTGTTTGGTCGATTTGGAACAACGAATACTGTACAGTACGAATGTGCGAATAAATTACGTCATAGCGATGTGACTGTTTCGTCTTTGACATCCCGTACAGAGCGCACATACACTACAGTGCACAAGCCGCATTCGCAGGCATGTTGAAAAGGCGAAGTTATAAGTGAGTGGCGGGAAAAAATATAAGAGAGATCATCTTTTGCTTTGCCAGCCAACAAAAAATGCCACGCACAGTTGGGGACTTCACGTACCTCTCTGAGCTTCGCCATAAAATCAAGAACGGCTTGGCCTCGTTCATTTTGGCCATCCGTTTTCTGCATGGCAGGTTCGTTATTTTTTCTGAAACACACAATGTTGCATCAGTTACTAGAAGTAAACACTATGTTTTGAGCACTGGCATGTCTGCTATTCAAGCCATTATAAAAATAAAAGACGGAAGCAATCAATGGCGTTGGCAAGCAAAAATACGAAGAGAACTTTCCCCTTTTTACTGAATAGCAACTTGCAACGCAGTAGTATGCTTTCAGTGGTAAAATGTAACCCGTTTACACGTTTAACATTATTAAACGAATAATTTAAGAATGGCTATCCATGTAAAACTTGCGTGTTGTCGCCCGAAGTTTCAGCAAGCACGCAAATCGCAGCGAAAACTTGACTTAAAGACACGGAAACAGCACCGTTTCTTAACACGGATTTAAATTGGTTTTACGAAAAGCGCTTTCGTTACTTTCTTGAGACGCAAAGATAAAGACAAAGTATAGATGTATCATGATTCATGATTAACAAGCCGTAAAGCCTCCTTCGATTCAAATACGTCCCACCCATTTACGAAGCCAAAACTGTTACAGAACTTATATGTTAAACGTGATTTTCAACTTAACCGTAAACATCAACCTCGCAGTGTCGCGCAAAATCATGCTGCCTTCAATCTAATCAGACTGGTTCATTTTTTCACTGGCATCCAAAAACCGGTAAAACTGCTGAATTACCTTGAGCTAAAATTTAAATCTCTTGCGAGGCAAGGCTCATCAGTTGGCCGAGACTTTTGCTTCCACGCACAAGGGCCATCAGTTACGGACGGTGGCTCCTGAACAAAATTCTCCAGCTCATACATCGCAGCTGCAATGTGACGACAACCTCCGTCCGCTCTAAACACATAAACTCTGTTACGTCATACAATCAGCAACCCAGTTAAGAAGAGTATTACAAGAACTTGCGGTAGAAATAGAAGTCTAAGCAAAAGTTAAAGCTCACGTAAATCGTGACTTCAAAGCAAAGCCTTATTTGCCCCCCAAATCGGTATTTAAACAGATGTGGGAAATAGTGCAATTATCATGTGTAGTCGATCAAAAGCACTGCGATCGAATAGCATTGATACTGACTGCAAAAAACTAGCTATAAACGACAGTTACTGTAAAAGATTAACTCATGCACAAGCATTGCCGACAGAATACATGCTTAAATGCTTACCCTCCCATACACTGACAATAAGCTGTATACACATCTCCAACCGAATTTAAAATGAACCAACAGGCGTACGTCGAGGTTTTCAAGTAAGTTGTGACTTTGCATGTTGGCACCACGTACGCACGGAAAATGTAATGGTTATTTTTGTTGGTAACGGCCAATTCTCGCACATGACCTTCAGCAAACAGCTGATAATCGTTAAAGCTTTTGTAAGCTTGCAACTTCCTTTGATCATAATCAGCTCTGTGGAAAAGCAAATAATTGAATATATCCATCATTCCAAAGCGGGGAACATTTGACATAGTTACGTTAGCAAAGTTCATTTCAGTAGGATCTTTGAATATTCCAATCTTTCCCAACTTCTTGGTTATCTTCTCCCAGGTGTCGCACTTTTCAAAGTCTGGGTCTTCAGACAGATTTTTTGAAACATGACAAAGTTGCACTAAGCCATTTTTCCCCACCGTGCTCGCCGCTGAAACACCTCTGACTTTCAAATATTCTTTCAGCTGAGTCACCGATAAACTTCCGAAATCCATTACGGATACAAATTGCTCTACCAAACTAGCACCAGCAAATCAGTAAAATAGTGTAAAATCCAAAAGAGTAAATGCAAGATATTAATACAGTATGTAGACTTATGTATAAAATTTAACTGAAAAAGATAAAAAGTTTATAAGCACCCAAAATGCAACAGCTCAAAATCACATATTCGAGCAGTTTTGTTCCATCTGGTTTAGGTGTAGTCCGCACCACAGAACATTTTGGTTTAAACGTGTCAGTAAAAATTATGTTAAAACCACTAAACCAGTTTCAAGCCAGTACAAATATGACTTACACAACAAAAGTATCTTAATTTTAATTTCAAAGGAAATCAAGAAAAAACGTATCAAGACAGAATTTTATGATTTGGTTAGCAGTTTTCATCTGATTGAAAATGGACAGTATCAAAATCAAAACTTTTTGAGCAATTATTTTAAAATATTAAAGATATAAATTGCAAAAGTGGACAAGTCAATGCAACATAGATATATATATATATATGCCGGTGTAATTTTGTAAGTGGAACAACAACATTTCACAATTTTTTATAATACAAACCAAATAGTTTTGAAATTGTGTTTTTTATGCTACCGGTACATGCAGATTGAACATTTTATATCTATGGAAATGTTTTGGTACAATCAATAAATTTTATGATTAATTTGCATTAGCTGATCAGTCAAAAATTGAACTTTTGCTGATTTTAATATTGGCAGCCTGACCATCTAGATGGCTGAATGGATAAAGCGTCTGCCTCTGGGTTCAATTCTGAGTAGGGTCAAATCAATGACTTAAAAATTGGTATTCACAGCTTACCTGCTTCACATTCAGCAACAAAGGGACAGTGTGGAGACAAAGCCGGCAAGTTGTGCCGTTGGGAAAGGCACATAACAAGATTTCCTCATCTTAGTGTGGTAGACAAATGGCCAGCAACTCCTAAGCGAGCTCGCATAGGGGTCTTTTCTATAATCGGCCCCCAGAACCTCGATCGATTTCGTGCGAAGCCAGCAGACGCTTGCTTGCGTGCTTGATTATGTTTCCGAAGAAAAAAAGCTGGGGGCCGATAATAGAAAAGACTGACAAAACTTAGGTCTAGTGAAGATTACCGGGTACACCATACCAGTATTACACCTTAGGGAACCGTACGTTGTCAATGCGTACTAGTGATTCTGGTTACCTTATTTTAAGTATGGTATGATCTTAACAATGCCCCAAAACTCAAGACTTCAGTATACCTGAGTAGCAGCAAAACCTATTGAAACACTTTAAACAGATATTAAAGTATTCCAAACAAAATTTTCATAATTTATTCCAAACTGGTTTATTTATTCCAAGCAAAATTTATTCCAAACTGGTTTAGTGGTTATATGCTGCTGTTGGTTTTATTTTTGGTTTTAAATATTCTCAACGTCGCTGTCATCTGGTCATATGTTGCCATTCTTGAAATCCTTGCATATTCTGCCTGTTAAATTTAGAATTACTTTTAAGATTGCTTTACTAGTTTTTAAATGCTTAAAGAATTGTGCTCCAGAATATCTACAAGAATATGTTGTTTCTCGTAAACCGTCCTTTGCCTATGATTTCAGATGTAATGCTGACAAGTTTCTGATTGATAAAGTGCTTAAACCCAATTATGTTAAATCTCAATCAGCTTTTTCATTTTCTTCTGTAACAGTTTGCCTTTGAATATCAGAGAAATTGACACTATTGCACAGTTTAAGAGTAAATTAAAAGCACACTACTTTGAATTGACATTTCTTGATGTTCCTGATGTTTGATAATTCTGCGTGTTGGTCTATTTTTGGTGAATTTGTATTTGATGTGACTTTTGTGTGTGTTTTTGTAACATTTGCATTTTTGTGACATCTTTTCACAAGTGTCCCTTAGTTAGGTGTTGGCTTCTAAGGTCATTTCTCCTCAAGGGGTTGACAAATTGCTTATTATTATTATTAAAATTAGTCTAAATTATACTATTTCAAACCGTAAACTAATTGTTAGTCTAATGAAATCATTTGTGATACTTTACTAAACTTAACAGCATGTCACTTTACACTTGCAACTTCTACTAGAGTACCAGTACTGTAGCTCAAGCTCATATGGGTACTGGTATATATCGTACCGGTATGTGGTTAACCGGTACATCAAACACTCCAAGCCTTAACCTTTTACCTGTTGTCTCTTTGACTTTGAATCACTCAGTTAGGATTCAAAACAATACTAGTGTAGAACAGTACAAAGTAATTTAAACTTACTGACCTAGTCGACAAGTACATCCCAGTACCAATAGACTACCTAGGCATGCTCAATCAGTCTCTTTCTCTACCACTCACTAACCAGCTAATCTAATAATTTTCGCCTTAATTTTCTTTTAAAATCCTTAAATTAATAAAGTATTTGCATTTTGAAAGCATTAAAGCGATGCTTTCATTCGAAAATATTGTTTAAGCCCAAAAAGCATCCAGTTTTAAGCAGCAAAATAAGCGCTCTACATGCTTAAAGGTATGTGGAAGCAAATAGCTTCCCAGCCGTTAGCAACAAGCTCTCTAGCGCCAAGTGGCTCGGAAAATGGTCTATTCTTGTAGGCCCAATTCACGTTTGCAAACAAACGAGCGATTGAACAAGCTACATCGCTAGTCAATTCCAAAACCGGAAACCTTGAGTTCCTACCAGTTGCCTAACCAAAAAAACACATTGACGGCCACATAAGACTGCTGCAGGTTTCTATTCGTTTGCAGATGCTGGAATGCGAATCGAGCTGCAGAACTGATAATTAAACCGAACTAAACAAAAAAATCTGTGCTAGGATTTCCAAAAAACTCGATAGAGTTGAGAACTAACCAGGGGCGTAGCCAGGACCCCCCTCCCCCGAAATATTTTCACTTACCACTAGCTTACTTAAGTTATACGGCAACTTATCATTCGATCGTCTCGGTGTAGGCACCAAGCTACGGGCAAGGGCTCACCCAGGGAGGGCACCGTGCCATGGTCCAACGCCCCTACCACCCTTTGACCATAGTGTGATCAACAAAAATAAAGCTTTTTGCATAAATTACTGTAATTGTGTCCGACTGACGATGGTCTGTTGTAGGCCTTCTTGTCGTTGCTTGTCATTGCTAGAGTATTTATCATCATAGAACAAGCCGGATGAATTAACCAGATAACCAAGATCCAAGTTTCTGTTACATGTTGAGTGAAGGTATTTTTGCAATAAATTAGAGTTACCACATTTTCACAATGCAAAAAGAGGACAAGTTCTTTAAAGGTCATTAAGTTCGCTGATGTCAAAAAAAGAAGTTATCACCTCCGCAGGTGTCCAATTTTCCACCCAAAATCAAGTGAAGACCAAAAAAAAGATCATTACCTCCGTAGACGTCCAATTTTCCAACCAAAATCAAGTGAAGACCAAAAAAGAAAGAGGTCATCATGCCCACAGGCCGTAGTTTGGACAGAACTTCCCAAAATTTTTCGTGGGAGAATGATTTCACATGTTTTCACTGTTCATAATGCCGAAAAGGAGGACATTTGGGCATTTTTTGGCGTCCTCGGAGGACAAACTTTAATCTCTTAGAAAGGAGAACATGTCCTCCAAAAAGAGGACGTATGGTAAGCCAACAATACATGAAGGTATATTTTTAATAAAAAGTGAGAAAAATTACATGTTTTCTTGTTGAAAAATTGCAAATATTCGTCAGCGGCTGGGGGTTTCTCTTCCAGCCGCCAACAAATTGTTACGGTTTTCACACAAAAAAGCACTCATTTTAGCACACTTTTTTATCTAAAAAGAGCATGCATTAAGTGCAGTCACTTTGGATAGTTCAAAAATAATTTCGCAGCAGGAGCGCATTTAGGAGGGTTTATAGCACTTTATCACAGGGCCGAAGAGGGGGCATGGCACCGTAGCCCCCCTGCGTGCGCCTATGCCTCCAGACCTCCACCACTGGGACAAGCTTATGAAGTTTTGCCCCCTCCCCCGAAATTTTTGGCTTGCTACGCCACTGCAACTAACCCAACATTGATGAAAACTACACGACTTCGCGTAAGTTTTTTATAAATATATAGCTGAGAATATTTTCGAATTATATTAAACTGAAAATTATACAATTTATTCGACTCTAACTTGGGCTTGGAAAATAAGTGAAGAACTCGAACTCAGCTAAAAAAAAGAAAGAAAGAAAAAAGAGTTCACACAATGAAACTGATACCAGACATCTTAAACTCTTACTACGCATTAACGCTTGCAGCGGAGGCCTACTAATAATTATTCTGTGGTCTTATTAGCTCCCTAAAAGTCCTAGCCAAAATACTTGGGCCTAACAGCCAATTTATTAGCAGATGTTGTGGATTCACGCATCTCAGGCTTACTGATAATTGCTTTTTCCAAGCACAAAACGTGATAATAACCAGTTTCAGAATTTTCATTCCAACGTGTTATGAATCACCACCGCAATGGCGGCGAGTACGTATGGGGTGCTGGAGCGGAGCGCTATCAGCCTTCACTGCTGTCCAAGCCCACTCAACTTCAAAACAAACTTAAGTTTATTTTTCTTACGGAGAGTTGAAGCTTCAAAATAATAAAATCAGCAGCAAAAAATATCTGAAGTTTTTCACATGTAAAATTACCAAGATAAAATTCGAGGTGCCTCCTCAGCGACTTTCAACATAGGTCTATACATAAAAAGGTCTTGCCAGGGACAAACCTTATTCTTAAAGCGTACTAGAGATACGTAAAAACTTAAAAGCAAAACACGTGATTTACAACCGCAGATGATTACTAGCGCTGTAAAAAAACATTTTTTTTGCACTTTTTTTTTACCTCGTTTTGTTTTTGGTGTTTTTGTTATTCATTCCTTCTTGAAAAATTTAAACAAGTTTGTTTTTATATAAAACTTGGCAAGCAGTGTCAAATCGTTTAACACATTGAACGTAACTGTAGATAGTATAGTGATATTGCTTAATTATAGTTTAGAGAGTAGTGCGTATATCTACAGTAGTTTCAAGCTTATCATTTGGGCCTAGTTTGCGACTTGCACAGTTCTGCCGTGCTAAATTTTGAGTTCCCCCAAATATTAGCCCAACCACAACGTTGTGCTATTTCATGCCAAATCAGGTTAAATTATGTTTTAGGCCAGCGATGGGGAAAGCATTTCTAAAGTGAGGGGGGGCCAAAACCAATGACCAGATTTTCTTCACCTAGCCTACAACTAGGGCCGGCAGTGGTGTAATGAGAAATATAAAAAAGATGGGGGGGGGCATAATTTCCACCTTTTTTTCAAGTGTATTTTTTTCGGCAGAACTAATTTGAAGCTGATTAATTAAGAAACAAGAAACATTTTAGCGGGGTCCGGGGGCATGCTCCCCCGGAAAAATTTTGAAAATTTACATGCTGTAATGGCTAATTTAATGCTTTTTGAATAATTTTCAGGCAAATTTTGTTTAAATTTTTTGACTCTATGTTTGAGTGCTTCGCCAAATATGATTCGTTTTGTTCTCAAATTTTTAATTATGCGTGCCTAAGGCGTAAGGCTTATAGCTGTCCAGGAGGTTCAAAACTTTGGAAAAATTGTATGCATCAAAAACATTTTTGAAAATGGCTGGTGGGAGGATGCATACCCCTCATCCTACCCCTCCGGATTCGTCCCTGGCCATAAGCTAGAGAAACTATCAAAAGAATCTGGCATATTTCAGTCACTTGGCACCATTAGTATTGTTCTTGCTTAGTAAAAGGCAGAGTCAAAGGGGGGCATGGCTAGTGATGTAAATCGTTTTGTTTTTTTTTTGAAAAAACGTGTTTTTTTGCAAAAAAAACATAGCTAAAAAAAACTTGTTTTTTTGAAAACGAACTTGTTTTTGAAAACAAATTCGAGTCCAATTCTAAATCAAATATGAGTATTGGCCGCCATGATGTTTATTATTAAGTCTTCTTGTAGTGATGGTCGAATGGAGAGTACAAGGAGCGACCTTTTCGCCCCCTAAATCCATCATGGATTGCATGCTTGTTGTTACCGATTACCAGAAAGGTGTTGCCAGTTTTAATTTCACAATGCAAAGAATAAAAAATAAAAAAGAACAATCGCAATAGATTCCGGTAGATTAAAAAAATTGTGGATAAGCGAAGGTCGATAGTACACATTAATGCGCAGTATTTCCCCGTTCATCTAATGAGTGTTTGTAGTTTTTCCAGTTTTTGTAGAGAAGATAGGCTCCGGCCTAGTTTACATTTGTTGTTTTTGACCCAAACCCTAACTCTTCCACAGCCCAAAGCGCAAGCAAGCTAAGTAGGTCAAATAAGGACCTAAACCATAATTTAACCAGATTTAACATTCAATGGCACAACGTTGTGGTTGGGCTATATTTTGGGGAAACTCAAAATTTAGTGCGGCAGAACTGTGCAAATTGCAAAATAAGTCCATATGGTAACCTTTAAACTAAAAACGCACTACTCCACAAACTATAATGAAGCAATATCACTATTTTAATATTTCAAGAAGGAATGAATAAAAAAAAACAAAGAAAACAAAAAAAACGAGATAAAAAAAAAACAAGTGCAAAAAGAACTGTTTTTTTGCATCACTAGACATGGCACCATAGTCTCGCCTCTAAATACGCTCCTGAGGACCGGATTTAGACAATGAAAGGCCCTATAGGCTATTTGATCAGACTGATTGGAAGAGCAAAACAGGTCTTCACGTCCTCAGATGTCCTGTTTTCACTAAAAATATCGGCATAATGAAGAGCAAAAAAAAGGTATAGACTACACGTCCTCAGATGTTCTGTTTTCCACTGAAAGTATCGGTGAAAAGAAAAAAAGGTCTTCATATTGTTCGTGATGAAGCTTCCCATTTTCTTCGAGGCCCTAGGTTTCAACCTGCTTAGCCTATACGCACGGTTACCACCAGTCCACACCAAAAAATAAGCACGCTGCTGTTGCGAGGACGAAGTAGCAGGTTACCAAAACGTCAGTAGTGTTTAGTGAGCCATATGTAGTGGCGGGCCCACAAATGGGCTGGTAGGAATTTGGGTGGTATGCCCACATTTGGGCTGGTAGGAATTTGGGCTGGTGTGCCCACAAATGGGCTGGTAAGAAGTTGGGCAGGTAGGAATTTGGGCAAGTGAGCACTTCGGGCAGGTGGGCAGCTATCTAACCCTAGCTTTGAACAGCTATCTAACCCTAGCTTTGAACAGCTACCTAACCCTAGCTTGGAGCAGCAGCTATCTAACCCTAGCTTTGAGCAGCTACCTAACCCTAGCTTGGAGCAGCTTTCTAACTCTAGCTTTGAGCAGCTATCTAACCCTAGCTTTGAATAGTTATCTAACCCTAGCTGTGAGCAGCTATCTAACCCTAGCTTTAAGCAGGTGGTAATTTTGAGTAGGTACTTAATCTAAAAATTTAATTTTTAACTCTTATTCCTTAAAATTCAATTCGTAACTTTTATTTTATAACTTAGTTAAATTTATTTCGTAACTTTTATTTTGTAATTAAAATTTAGTTCTTAACTTTTAATTTAATTCATAATGTTTACTCGTTTTAAATTTATCATTCTTGTTACCTGAACTGTTTGTCATATGCGACAATGAGGAGAATCTACTGACACACAATCTCAAATGATATTAAAACAACAACCAACCTGTTCCACTTAATTTTTAATTAAAATTTAAATCTTAATTTTTAAATCTATCAAAATTTAATATTTTTGTTACCTGAACTGTTTGTCATATGCGCAATGCGACGGTGAGAAGAATCGCCTACAGCAATCTCAAATGAACATTACAACCTATTTCACCGGATCCTCAGCTGGTTCAAAAATTAATTCCAAAACAACAGCAAGAAGATGCTTAAGGCAGGTGCTAACACAGATCAATTTGTATACACTCCATAATTAAAATTCGTAAATTCTGGATGAAACGTTTTGAATCAGGACAGTACTCGAAGGCATATAAGATCGCATTTATCACAGCCCTTGGAAAACATAATAGAACAGGTTCATTAAAAGAATTGCCAAACTATCAACATAACGCAAATGAAGTAACTTGCTTCTGAAAATGCATCGTTGAAAGTGGCGCGGTACAATTTCACTGCTCATTCACAGAAATTAAAACAAGTTGAGAGGGCTGCATTCTTACTACAGCATAGACCAGAGTTCGGCATTTTTTAAAAATTGGTTGAACCGCAGCGCAACAAAGCGCAAAAGTTCTGTTAAATCATTAAACGCAACGCAACTAGCGCAACCTAATTTTTAAATTGACCGAAGCGCAACGCAACTTTTGCAATCAATTATTTTTTCGCATTAAAGCGCAACGCAACTTCCGCAATCAATTATTTTTTTGCATTAAAGCGCAACGCAACTTCCGCAACGAGGTTTATACAAAAGAAAAAGCGCAACGCAACTTTCGCAATGAAAAATTTAATAAAGCGCAACGAGTAGATGTATAAGCAATGCAATTTTTTCTTGAGTTATTTTTATAGGTGCTTTTAACAGCACGCAGTTGGCTACAACGCTACAACGATTTTAATGCAAGTGACTGTAACAGGATTTTGCGTGGTCAATGAACAGGAAAATTAAATAAGAAACGAAAAAAGATGCGTTGCTGATGATTGATTTCTTCATCTTCATCCTTTTATCACGAGAAAGCGAAGGAGGCGCTGCTTAGGACAAATCCAGACTCGCTTAGGAGTTGCCTTTGTTTCCGAGTTTTTCAGTTGAATTTTGCTTCTGTCTTGTTTAATTTGCCGCTTGCCAGATTTCACCAAGCAGAGATAATCAACGTGAAGCATCTTATCCAAAAACGCAACCACGAGACTAGGTTGGGAGTTGAACCATTAACCTCGCGATCATGGTCGTCGTAAAAACGACGCTCCAAACCACTGCGCCACGTTGCATTGTCGCGTGCCGTTAAAAGCACCTCATCTCGGTAAATCATAATTTGCATATGCGGCGAAGTTCTCCACAACAACAAGTAAATACGATTTATTCAACACTCAATGATTTCTTTAAGCACTTGCAATTATTTTAAAAAGCAAAAGACTTTAGTCTACCACATTTCTGATGAGCTGAAAATTTCTGCTACAATAAATTGACCTATAGGCCTATTGTACGCATCAAGAAACAAACTGCTATTCTATTAAAAACAGTTACAAAAAACTGCTTACTCCAGCACATTGCGCTTTAATTAATCCGACAAAGCGCAACGCAGTATTTCAACTTTGGACAGAGCGCAACGCAACAAAGCGCAAGCAACCAGATTCTTTTCAGTTCGCAGCGCAATAATGCGCACACTATTACATATTTTTTCAGTTCGCAACGCAATAAAGCGCAAGAAGGATTTATTTTCCTTGAAGCGCAGCGCAACTTGCGCAATGGCTAAAAATAATTTATTAAAGCGCTTCGCAACTTCCGCACGTGCGGAAGTTGCGCAACTACCGCTTTGCGCTTCAAATTGCGGAATGCTCACCTCTGGCATAGACTATGACGTTATGCAATACGCAGTGCTTGATAGAGAATATTTCTAAAATCCGCTCATACAGAGGACATGCCAAGACATGTCACAGCGCAACTGAGAGTAAACGTTAGAATTGCAACATGCAATGTTTTGGTTATTTCTACGGCAATTTTCTTGTGACCTAAAAAACTTTAAATTGCGACTTTATAAGAACAATAGAAAACGAAGGAAAACCTTTAATTATGCTGTTGATTTTGTTAGAAATCAAGGTTTCGCATTTTTACTCTTGATTTTCTGCAAACTTCTATTTGTTCTGATTGCTCCATGAAAAACTAATCCTAAGAATATTTGAGCAAGCATTTGAAAATTTGAAGACATCTAAAAGATGCTTATGCATTACTGGAAGATGTATGAGGCTTCGTATTTAGGCCAACACCTTGAAGCATTATGCAAATTGTAAATTAAGCAAAAAATAACACAAAAACTTTTTCACCTAAAACGTAACTTAAAATCAGGAAATGCAACTCTTTGTAACCTTATACCTGCAAACTAGTGACTTTTGCGATCTGAAATAACCTTGGTTATCGCAATAATTTTTCAATATTTTACTTACAGACTTTGATTATTTTACGTAAACAATACGCTAACAGAACATTGCTAGAAGTTTTCGCATATAAAAAATTTTCGATATTGCAAGATCACACCAGACATTCTAATGCTTTTATTTGCAAAATGGAGTTTTTTCTTGCCATAGATCGGGATAACACTGATTCGGGTTGTTAACCTTCATCACCCGCACTCAGGTAAGCTGACTTTAGCATGAAGGACTTTACAGTAATTGAATTTTCACAGATTTTAACAAATGAGATCGGGAAAAACTTTGAGTTTTTTGCAACTGCGGTTATGATAAATCACAATGACTCACTTGTTTAGTGTGATATACTAATTCGTGTTGTACGTACCGTAATCACAAGAATCTGCATGGAAAAGTTTTGTAATTTTTGTATGTCCCAGACCGTCAAATCTTGCTTCACGCTACTGTGAATATTATTCAAGTTGATAAAAATTTTATAGTTGTGGTAGGTACGTATAATCTCGGAAAAACTCACAGGTTATTGAGGAAAAAACTCTTTCTAAAGACCTTTCCAAGCTTACAAAAACTGTAAACGTCAGAATCATTACCGTCAGGGCCGAAACTAGGCAATGCGGCCCCCCCCCCCGAAATCATCTTTCGGGGCCCCCTAAAAATTTTTTCTTGGATGGTGATGCAAAAGAGCGAGCCCCGAAGGGGCGATGCCAAGCTAGGGGGGTCTGGGGGCATGGCATGGCCCCCCAAAAATTTTTGAGGATTTTGACCTTATTTTGGAGGCTTTTTGTGCGTTTTGATCCTTTAAAATTTCTCAGTTTTAACAAGGTTTAGTAGTCTGTTTAACTAGGTCCCTTCCAAACCCACTAAAATAATGCTGCAAGCAAACCCTACTGCAACATTTCGCTACCTATGCGAAGAAAAAACGTTTTTAAGGCTTATTTTTGCGCCTTTCACTTGAGAATGAAATGCCCTTGGCAGGAGCGGATCCAGAAAGTTTCAGTAGGGGGGGATGTGATTTTAAATTAGGTTGAATGTTAACTAAATACAAAGACGTTTAGACCCGGAAACGGGCGAAAATAAGCCCTTTCAAAATGTTTCATTTCAGGGGCGTATTCAGAATTTTTTTCAGGGAGAGGACACCAAATTTCATCACTTTTTCAAGCGCAGTTTTTTCCCGGTACAGTTATTTCAAGCAACTTAAGTAACAAAAACGATTTTAGGGGGGTCTGGGGGCATGCTACCACGAAAAATTTTTGAAAATTTGCATACTGTAATGATCATTTTAGGGCTTTTCGAACGATTCTCAGGCAAAGTTTGTTCATATTTTTGGCCCCCAACTTTGAGTGCTTTATCAAATATGATGCATTTTGCAAGCACAGTTTCGATTATGCGTGCTTAAGGCAACTAAGGTTTATTGTTATGAACAGGAGTGCAAATCTATGTTGATCATTGGGGGAGATAGGGGAAAAAACATAGGGGAAAAAGCGCAACGCAACTTTCGCAATGAAAAATTTAATAAAGCGCAACGAGTAGATGTATAAGCAATGCAATTTTTTCTTGAGTTATTTTTATAGGTGCTTTTAACAGCACGCAGTTGGCTACAACGCTACAACGATTTTAATGCAAGTGACTGTAACAGGATTTTGCGTGGTCAATGAACAGGAAAATTAAATAAGAAACGAAAAAAGATGCGTTGCTGATGATTGATTGCTTCATCTTCATCTTCTTATCACGAGAAAGCGAAGGAGGCGCTGCTCAGGACAAATCCAGACTCGCTTAGGAGTTGCCTTTGTTTCCGAGTTTTACCGGTTGAATTTTGCTTCTGACTTATTTAATTTGCCGCTTGCCAGATTTCACCAAGCAGAGATAATCAACGTGAAGCATCTTATCTAAGGACGCAACAACGAGACTAGGTTGGGAGTTGAACCATCAACCTTGCGATCATGGTCGTCGTAAAAACGACGCTCCAAACCACTGCGCCTTGTTGCATTGTCGCTTGCCGTTAAAAGCACCTCATCTCGGTAAATCATAATTTGCATAATAAATGCAGCGAAGTTCTCCACAACAGCAAGTAAATACGATTTATTCAACACTCAATGATTTCTTTAAGCACTTGCAATTATTTTAAAAAGCAAAAGACTTTAGTGTACCACATTTCCGATGAGCTGAAAATTTCTGCTACAATAAATTGACCTATAGGCTTATTGTACGCATCAAGAAACAAACTGCTTTTCTATTAAAAACAGTTACAAAAAACTGCTTACTCCAGCACATTGCGCTTTAATTAATCCGACAAAGCGCAACGCAGTATTTCAACTTTGGACAGTGCGCAACGCAACAAAGCGCACACTATTATATATTTTTTCAGTTCGCAGCGCAATAAAGCGCAAGAAGGATTTATTTTCCTTGAAGCGCAGCGCAACTTGCGCAATGGCTAAAAATAATTTGTTAGAGCGCTTCACAACTTCCGCACGTGCGGAAGTTGCGCAAATAGCGCTTTGCGTTTCAAATTGCGAAATGCCCACCTCTGCTCCTACCCCTACCCAACAACAACCTTCTACAGCTCCCAAAATTTCTAGTGTACAAATTCACGAATTCTACGCCTCTTGGATATGGGGAACTTGACTCAGATGATCAGGAAATGGTCTTGCGCTGTACAGTTTGCAACTGTTTGATTACTAATCACTAACTTTTGTACTGTTTTATCATATTTATGTCAAAAGTTGTTGTGTAATTGACTATTTTAGTGCAAACAAATTAAATTGACTTGACTTGTTTGGTTAGGATCTTTAGTTAGTTTAGTTAGTCAGTTGCATATTTATCCTCCTATCACGAGAAAGCGATCAATGCGCTATACGAGCTCGCTTAGAAGTTGCCGGCCATCTGTCTACCACACCAAGATGGGGGAACCCCACTAAGTGCCTTTCCCAGCGGCACCACAAGTAAACTTACCGGCTTGTTCTCCACACTGTCCCTTTAATGCTGAGCGTCAAGCAGGGAAGCTGTGAATACCAATTTTAAAGTCATTGGTTTGACCCGACTTGGAATCAAACCCGAGTCTACAGCTCAAGAGACAAACGCTCTATACCACTCGGCCATCTGAGCTGTTTCTTGGGTTCCATATGGTACTCGCCCACTAGTTAGCAAACAACTGTATCAGTGCATGTTTGTTCTTCAACGCAGCCCAAGGCACCAACCACTTTACCAACTCCATACCGTTATGATGACGTTTCATTCCAACAACTTAAAAAGCACGCCGCCTCTGACCATTTTACAGTTCCAGTGTAGACACCCCGCTTGGCTTGACTTTTCTCAGCCTGGCACGGCCTCAGTGTAGACCAGGTTTTAGGGTGTCAGTTTCGGTGTGTTGAAACCCAAATGTAAGGTTTCAGTTTTGGTTTGGTTTCATGGCTGTTGAAAAATCGGTTTCAGTTTTGCTTACGCACAACTTCGGTTTCAGTTTCGGTATAAGTTTCATCCAAGAAAGTTATTTTACTGTGAATACGAATTATTTGAATCCTCTACTTCTTTGCGTTTTTGCTTTATTACAATAATAAGTATTAGCTCAGATGGCCAAGTGAGGAGAGCAATTGCTTCAGAAGTTGTCGACTTGGGTATGATTCCGAGTCCGGTGAAACCAAAGACTCCAAAATTAGTGTATATTCACAGCTTCTCTATTCGACGCTCAGCGTTAAAGGAATGGTGCTGGTAAGGATGGTGATGACAATTTTTAAAACCCAAAACCTTAGAAAACTTCAAACAGGTTTTAGTTTCGGTTTTGACGTTTCAAGAAAAAACGGTTTTGGTTCAAGTTTAGGTTTTCAAAATTTTGGCCAAGTAGGTGTCAGTTTCAGTTTTGGTTTCCAAAATTTCCTTCGAAACCGGGTTTTCAGGTTTCGGTTTAGGTTTGAGTTTCCACCCTTGAAGCCTACTAAGGCTTCGATGAACGTAAGAGACCTCATCACGAAATACGAAGATCCCTTCTTCTCTCTTGGAACTCGAGTACTCGACCATCAAGAACATAAATTTTAGTGGAAAACAGGACATTTAAGGCCGTGCAAACTTTTTTTGCTCTTCACCAAAATTTTCAGAAAACAGGACATCTGAGGACGTGTAGACCTTATTTTGCCCTTCCAATCAGTGTCATCAAATAGTCTAGGGCCTCTCATTGTCTAAATCCGGCCCTGGCTCTAAGCTTCTCTGACGAGACCAAAAGCTGCGGGCTGGGTTAAGTAGAGGGTGGCAGTATTCAGGTAAATCCCGTCCTCTAATAAAATGTGGGCAGATAACGTCAAAACCATCAGGTCGGCAAAACTGTAAAGCGCTGCCCGAAAAATTATTTCCGGAGCTTCCTAGTCTTGATACAACAGTGAGTTTTTCAATCATGTAGTTCAGGGGTGGGCAATACTTTCAACGCGAAGGGCCGCATTTAAAAAAATTTGAAGCCGAGGGCCGCACTGATTGGAAGAGCAAAACAAAAGGTCTTCACATCCGTGGATGTCCTATTTTATCTACTAAAAATCGGTGAAGAGCAAAAAAAGGTCCACGCTTGATTCACTGTAGGAGCTTATATTTCTGGAAGTGCCGGCGGGCCGCATGAAATGGTCTCGCAGGCCGCAGTTTGCCCACCTCTGATGTAGTTTAATGAGCGACGAAAAGTTAAAGTATTTTAACTTATTACTAGCTTAGAGGTGAGCCACTTTTTTGCACGAAGGGCCGCATTCGAAAACACTTTGAAGCCGAGGACCGCACTGCTTGGAGAAACAAAATAAAAAAGGTCATCACGACCGCAGATGTCCTATTTTCCTCCCAAAATCAAGTGAAGAGCAAAAAAAGATCATCACGCCTGCAAATGTCCTATACTCCACGCAATATCAGTAGGGTATAAGGTTTATATTTCTGTAAGTGCTCGTGGGCCGCATGGAATGATCTCGCGGGCCGTAGTTTGCCCACCCCTGAACTAGCTTGTGATACAAGTCGTTTATTGCTTTTATTACAAATTAATGCCCGGTATTGCTTCCCTCTAGTCTAGCTTAACCACGATTCAAATATGGGGAGTACAAAAGGATTCAAAAAATAACTAAAAACAAATAAACTTACCATCACCCTGTTCCATTGAAAGGGGGAGTACAGTCTCTAATAGAAAAACTGTGTAAATGAAAATCCTACGAATTGAAACCATATTGCAAAATTTTTCTCCTAAGATCCAAGATAGCCTATTAATCGAAAAAGCAATTAATAAACCTCTCAAAGCTAGTTACAGTACTCTTGGAATGAAAAATGATTTAGTTAGTTTATAAACCATGATATTTAGGCTACTGTCTAAACTAGCTGTTTGATTTGCTTGCACTGATCGAGTAGCCACAGAGAAAAGCGGAACAATGTATAGCCTACTTATAGAACACACATGAACCCCGTATTTATCGATAATGCTCCCGATTTTACGAGCATGAATGGGGGCAAAGATTTCTTGGCCCCCTGAAAATTCTATTGCTAAAATAAAGAAGCAATAGAAAACCAGACGCTTCGACTACATAACTTTTAGCCAGAGTTGGGAAAAATCGATGGTAGTCGATATTCGATTGCGATATTTTATACTTTTTTTCATCTAATGCACTGCAGCCTTTACTTTTTTGAATGAGTATCGAATATGGCCTTGTAACTTAAATCTCTTAACTTCAAATTCATCACAATCCGCTTGGCAGTGGCGTAGCCAGGAATTTTATTGATGGGGGGGGGGGCCAAACTTTATCGTTCAAACAGCAAAAAAAAAACGCTTCATGAAAATTAACTATCTCTTACCATGATGCCTCATCTGGGTTAATTTTTTTGCTGTACAACTCAAAAATTTGCTCAAAAATTTTCGGACATTCAAAAATTTTTTCGGCACGATTTATGAACGAACGATTTTGCAAGAATAAATCAAATGTTAATAATTATGATATTGAATTTTACAAAAACACGAGACTGGGTTTGAAAACGAAACTTAAACCTAATCTCGTTTAGTTAACAGAAATAAGCAGGTTTGCGTGTTTGAGTTAACGCTTATTTACCCATATGTTTATCCTTTTTTGCGATAGAAGCGCTACAACAAGCTCTCTTAGAAGTTTCAAGCCACCTGTATGCCACTCCGAGATAATTTATGGAAATATCGCTAAGCATGGTTCCGATTTCGAACGACACAATTAATGAACTTGTCGGCTTGTTTAGCTGTTATACCGGCGCTTGGTATATCGGTTAAGAGCGTCCACTTGGTAGCCGGTAGACTGGGGTTTTATTCCCAGTCGGGTTACACTAAAGACTTTAAGAATAGTATTCGCAGCTTTCGCGCCAGGCGCTCGGCTCAAGCGGAAGTGCGAAGGGTTTTGTGTATGTGTTGTTCGTCATGTATATCCCTTAACAGCGTTCAATCATTCGTGATTGAAATTTGTAATGGGCCGACAATTGAGAATGGCCTTAACAATGTGTGCTTGCACACCCTCTCCCGTACCTTTACCTTTTTACCTTTGTTTATTTGTTTTTCACGCTGTCGCCTTTGATGCTAAGCGTCATGCAGGGAAGCTGTAAATATCAACTTTTAAGTTATGGGTTTCAGCCTACTTTAAATCGAACCCCTAGTCTACCGTTCCAGAGCAGACGCTCTATCCACTTGGCCATCTGGGCGGTACTTCTTTTGGTTTACCATTTTGCCATCTTCAAAGCAAGTTGTGGCGATTATGTGCCCGTTGGTCGTTGCTGGACGTCGTGCAATCGATTTCCCACACGAAATCGGACTGCTTCTCGACATTTTTCATCCATAGTGTGATTCTTTAATCTTTTTCCCAAACCTTTCATACGCTTTCGGTCATTATTTTATCACCTCCTTTTCCGTCCTGGAACAGGCAGGTTTTTACGAAGTAGGGGGAGTGATTTCCAGCAATCCAACGTGGCCATGCTTGTATTTTTGCTTTTTTTTGCATCCATTTAAATTCGCGTGCTTGCTAAAAATATATCTCGCTCTTTCTGACTGTTACATCGGTGTTTAAGATTGTGTTTAAGATTAACTTAAGATTGAGACTCAGTATCGCGCTACAACACAAGCCAATCCGAACCTCAACAAAGTCATTATCGGCAAGAGTGCCGTTGACACTTTAACGTTTGAGAACGCTATACTTGAGTAGTTTTTATGTGACTACTTTTTTACTTTTACTTGAGTACTTTTTTTAGTCAATATACAATATTTTAGTCAATTTACTTTCCACTTGAGTAGTTTTGCCGTCGGTAACAATACTTTTACTTAAGTACGGTTTCAAACAGGGAAGGCGAGTCGGAGTCGAGGGAGCCGAGGTTTTTCTTGGGAGTCGGAGTCGAAAAATTATGCTTGTCGGAGTCAGAGTCGAAAAAATATGCTCAACTCTGACTCCCAATCTTTCGCAGGAATGGAAAGCTTTTTATGCCTTGAACAAATTATCAAAGTATACTGTTGGCCTAAGTGAAAGTAGACACCGGGGCCGGCCAAATCAGGGTACAAAATGCGGGTGCAGTGAAAAAATAAAGCTATAGCAATAAAATCATTCAAGATGGGAAATAGCCTAACCTCTACTTTTTATCCCAAAATATGCGCTATACAGTAGCGTATTTAGGGAGGGGGGCACTGGGCCATGCCCCCCTCCCTAAATACGCTACTGTATAGCGCATATTTTGGGATAAAAAGTAGAGGTTAGGCTATTTCCCATCTTGAATGATTTTATTGCTATAGCTTCATTTTTTGTTCTTTTTACTAAAGGGCAAAGTGAAAAGGAGGGGGCACTGGGCCATGCCCCCCTCCTTTTCACTTTGTCCTTTAGTAAAAAGAACAAAATTAATGGTGGCAAGTGACTGAAATATGCCAGACTCTTTTGATGGTTCCTGTAGCTTATGGTCAGGGGCGGATACAGAGAGTAGAATGAGGGGTATGTATCCTCCCACCAGCCATTTTCAAAAATGTTTTTGATGTATACAATTCTTTCATGATTTCGAACCTCTTCGATAGCGATAAGCCTTACGCCTAAAGCACGCAGCATAATCGAAAAAATGTGCGAACAAAATGCATCATAATTGGCGAATCACTCGAATTAAGGTCAAAAAATTTAAACAAAATTTGCCAAAAAACTAATTCAAAAAGCACTAAAATAGCCATTACATCATGTAAATTTTCCAAAATTTTTCTGGGGGGGATGCCCCCGGAGCCCTAGAGCTTTTTTTGTTTCTCAAGCATCTTCCAGTTAATTCTGCCGAAAAAATACACCTAAAAAAATGAGGAAATTATGGCCCCCTCTTTTAAAATTTCTCGCTGCGCAACTGGCGCTATAGCTTTTAAAAGTAGCCTAAAGTAAGTGCACACATTTCAAACCAGGCTACAAAGCGAGGTAGGTAGCAGGGGAAAAAATGAAGTAAACTTTTGTGCTGAAATTGAAGGAGTCGGAGTCAGAGGCGAAATTTCATTTTTTCTCGGAGTCGAACAGAAAAACAGTCGGAGTTGGAGTCGAACTAAAAAAAAATACTTGAGAGTCAGAGTCGAATCGATTTTACTACGACTCGCCAACCCTGGTTTCAAAATGCTTTTTACACCACTACGTATAGCCTATTACAAAAGTTATCTCAAGAGTCTGGCATAATTCAGTCACGGAACAATATTTGTTCTGTTTTACTGAAAGGCGAAGTCAAAAAGCTCCCCTCCTAGCCCCAATTCAAGCTACTTTTCCACCGTTTATGCCTATTTTTCAATCTTCAAGAAAATCACCGGTCACGAAATGCTTATGTAATCACCAGAGGAGTAGGTGGAAATTTTCTGAGGAGGGTAGCATTGAAAAGTTTTCCCTCGTGAATCTTTTAAGGATTAGCGACGACGGTCTTGCCAGACTTTCCCTGCATACGTCGACACTAAAATTACCTATTTAATTAGAGAACCAACGTATAACTTGCCTTATGGCAAAACCTGACTTACGGCGCTTGGTGTATTGGTTAAGAGCGTCTGCTTGGTAGGCGGGAGACCCGGGTTTTATTTCTGGTTGAATCACACTAAAGACATTAAAATTGGTATTCGCAGCTTTCTCGCCAGAGGCTCGGCACAAGCAACAGTGCGAAGGGTTTTGTGCATGTGTTATTCGTTATATATAATGTCCCTTAGCAGCGTTCAATCATTCGTGATTGATAATTGTAACGGGCCGCCAATTGAGAATGGCCTAAACAATGTGTGCTTACACCAGCTGTCCCGTACTTTTACGGCAAAACCTCATTTTGAGATGTTGACTACTAGTAGTTTTACTAAAGCTTAACACGCTGACGCAGTCTTGCTCAGATGTTATCGTTACTGCACTTTACTCCCAGTTTTGCCTACACCAACTCTGCTGCACTGAGTTCCACCAACAACTTTGTCATGACTCGTGACATTGAAAATACATAGTTTACTCATGACAAAGTTTAACCGAATTTAACAATTGTTCAAGAGCTTAACTAGCGATTAACTTTACTGGTAGGCTTGCAATTATAGTATGAAGTACTTTGCTAATTTGTTTCTTTTACACCCTTCATTTTAAAATTAAATTCGGTCAACTTTCTAACAGTGGTGGGCTTAGTCTGGCTATTACAAATAGCCTATAACCTAGAAAAATCAAAGCTAGAGGTACTATTTTGACGGAAATCACCAAAACAGTGGCGCTAGGGGATGTTCGCTGCTGTTTGGTCTTCTCATTGAGCAAACTTGATCGTTGTCAAGTTGTAGACAATAGATATCATTACATTATTATTGTTTGGAATCACAAACTTTAAACGCTTTAAAAAGTTAATAATTTACCAGAAAATTTGCCACCTTAAATTCATGAGCGGTATTTCCACCATCGTGTAGGCCCAATTCACGTTTGCAAACAAACGAGCGATTGAACAAGCTCTATTGCTAGTCAATTCCAAAACCGGAAACCTTGAGTTCCTACCAGTTGCCTGACCAAAAAAACACATTGACAGCCACATAAGACTGCTGCAGATTTTTATTCGTTTGCAGATGCTGGAATGGGAATCGAACTGCAGAACTGATAATACCGTGTCTTACCGAACTAAACAAAAAAATCTGTGCTAGGATTTCCAAAAAACTCGATAGAGTTGAGAACTAACCAGGGGCGTAGCCAGGCCCCCTCCCCCGAAATATTTTCACGTACCACTAGCTTACTTAAGTTATATCATTCGATCGTCTCGGTGTAGGCACCAAGCTACGGGCAAGGGCTCACACAGGGAGGGCACCGTGCCATGGTCCTACGCCCCTACCACCCTTTGACCATAGTGTGATCAACAAAAATAAAGCTTTTTGCATAAATTACTGTAATTGTGTCCGACTGACGATGGTCCGTTGTAGGCCTACTTGTCGTTGCTTGTCATTGCTAGAGTATTTATCATCATAGAACAAGCCGGATGAATTAACCAGATAACCAAGATCCAAGTTTCTGTTACATGTTGAGTGAAGGTATTTTTGCAATAAATTAGAGTTACCACATTTTCACAATGCAAAAAGAGGACAAGTTCTTTAAAGGTCATCAAGTTCGCTGATGTCAAAAAAAGAAGTTATCACCTCCGCAGATGTCCAATTTTCCGCCCAAAACCAAGTGAAGACCAAAAAAAAAGATCATCACCTCCGTAGACGTCCAATTTTCCGACCAAAATCAAGTGAAGACCAAAAAAGAAAGAGGTCATCATGCCCACAGGCCGTAGTTTGGACTAAAACTTCCCAAAATTTTTCGTGGGAGAATGTTTTCACATGTTTTCACTGTTCATAATGCCGAAAAGGAGGACATTTGGGCATTTTTTGGCGTCCTCGGAGGACAAATTTTAATCTCTTAGAAAGGAGAACATGTCCTCCAAAAAGAGGACTTATGGTAAGCCAACAATACATGAAGGTATATTTTTAATAAAAAGTGAGAAAAATTACATGTTTTCTTGTTGAAAAATTGCAAATATTCGTCAGCGGCTGGGGGTTTCTCTTCCAGCCGCCAACAAATTGTTACGGTTTTCACACAAAAAAACACTCATTTTAGCACACTTTTTTATCTAAAAAGAGCATGCATTAAGTGCAGTCACTTTGGATAGTTCAAAAATAATTTCGCAGCAGGAGCGCATTTAGGAGGGTTTATAGCACTTTATCACAGGGCCGAAGAGGGGGCATGGCACCGTAGCCCCCCCTGCGTGCGCCTATGCCTCCAGACCTCCACCACTGGGACAAGCTTATGAAGTTTTGCCCCCTCCCCCGAAATTTTTGGCTTGCTACGCCACTGCAACTAACCCAACATTGATGAAAACTACACGACTTCGCGTAAACTTTTTATAAATATATAGCTGAGAATATTTTCGAATTATATTAAACTGAAAATTATACAATTTATTCGACTCTAACTTGGGCTTGGAAAATAAGTGGAGAACTCGAACTCGGCTAAAAAAAAGAAAGAAAGAAAAAAGAGTTCACACAATGAAACTGATACCAGACACCTTAAACTCTTACTACGCATTAACGCTTGCAGTGGAGGCCTACTAATAATTATTCTGTGGTCTTATTAGCTCCCTAAAAGTCCTAGCCAAAATACTTGGGCCTAACAGCCAATTTATTAGCAGATGTTGTGAATTCATGCATCTCAGGCTTACTGATAATTGCTTTTTCCAAGCACAAAACGTGATAATAACCAGTTTCAGAATTTTCATTCCAACGTGTTATGAATCACCACCGCAATGGCGGCGAGTACGTATGGGGTGCTGGAGCGGAGCGCTATCAGCCTTCACTGCTGTCCAAGCCCACTCAACTTCAAAACAAACTTAAGTTTATTTTTCTTACGGAGAGTTGAAGCTTCAAAATAATAAAATCAGCAGCAAAAAATGTCTGAAGTTTTTCACATGTAAAATTACCAAGATAAAATTCGAGGTGCCTCCTCAGCGACTTTCAACATAGGCCTATACATAAAAGGTCTTGCCAGGGACAAACGGTATTCTTAAAGCGTACTAGAGATACGTAAAAACTTAAAAGCAAAACACGTGATTTACAACCGCAGATGATTACTAGCGCTGTAAAAAAACATTTTTTTTGCACTTTTTTTTTACCTCGTTTTGTTTTTGGTGTTTTTGTTATTCATTCCTTCTTGAAAAATTTAAACAAGTTTGTTTTTATGTAAAACTTGGCAAGCAGTGTCAAATCGTTTAACACATTGAACGTAACTGTAGATAGTATAGTGATATTGCTTAATTATAGTTTAGAGAGTAGTGCGTATATCTACAGTAGTTTCAAGCTTATCATTTGGGCCTAGTTTGCGACTTGCACAGTTCTGCCGTGCTAAATTTTGAGTTCCCCCAAATATTAGCCCAACCACAACGTTGTGCTATTTCATGCCAAATCAGGTTAAATTATGTTTTAGGCCAGCGATGGGGAAAGCATTTCTAAAGTGAGGGGGGGCCAAAACCAATGACCAGATTTTCTTCACCTAGCCTACAACTAGGGCCGGCAGTGGTGTAATGAGAAATATAAAAAAGATGGGGGGGGGCATAATTTCCACCTTTTTTTCCAGTGTATTTTTTTCGGCAGAACTAATTTGAAGCTGATTAATTAAGAAACAAGAAACATTTTAGCGGGGTCCGGGGGCATGCTCCCCCGGAAAAATTTTGAAAATTTACATGCTGTAATGGCTAACTTAATGCTTTTTGAATAATTTTCAGGCAAATTTTGTTTAAATTTTTTGACTCTATGTTTGAGTGCTTCGCCAAATATGATTCGTTTTGTTCTCAAATTTTTAATTATGCGTGCCTAAGGCGTAAGGCTTATAGCTGTCCAGGAGGTTCAAAACTTTGGAAAAATTGTATGCATCAAAAACATTTTTGAAAATGGCTGGTGGGAGGATGCATACCCCTCATCCTACCCCTCCGGATTCGTCCCTGGCCATAAGCTAGAGAAACTATCAAAAGAATCTGGCATATTTCAGTCACTTGGCACCATTAGTATTGTTCTTGCTTAGTAAAAGGCAGAGTCAAAGGGGGGCATGGCTAGTGATGTAAATCGTTTTGTTTTTTTTTTGAAAAAACGTGTTTTTTTGCAAAAAAAACATAGCTAAAAAAAACTTGTTTTTTTGAAAACGAACTTGTTTTTGAAAACAAATTCGAGTCCAATTCTAAATAGTATTGGCCGCCATGATGTTTATTATTAAGTCTTCTTGTAGTGATGGTCGAATGGAGAGTACAAGGAGCGACCTTTTCGCCCCCTAAATCCATCATGGATTGCATGCTTGTTGTTACCGATTACCAAAAAGGTGTTGCCAGTTTTAATTTCACAATGCAAAGAATAAAAAATAAAAAAGAACAATCGCAATAGATTCCGGTAGATTAAAAAAATTGTGGATAAGCGAAGGTCGATAGTACACATTAATGCGCAGTATTTCCCCGTTCATCTAATGAGTGTCTGTAGTTTTTCCAGTTTTTGTAGAGAAGATAGGCTCCGGCCTAGTTTACATTTGTTGTTTTTGACCCAAACCCTAACTCTTCCACAGCCCAAAGCGCAAGCAAGCTAAGTAGGTCAAATAAGGACCTAAACCATAATTTAACCAGATTTAACATTCAATGGCACAACGTTGTGGTTGGGCTATATTTTGGGGAAACTCAAAATTTAGTACGGCAGAACTGTGCAAATCGCAAAATAAGTCCATATGGTAAGCTTTAAGCTAAAAACGCACTACTCCACAAACTATAATGAAGCAATATCACTATGCGACCTACAGTCGTGTTCAATGTGTTAACACGATTTGATGCTGCTTGCTAAGCTTGATATTGAAAACAAACTTGTTTAAATATTTCAAGAAGGAATGAATAAAAAAAAAACAAAAAAACGAGATAAAAAAAAACAAGTGCAAAAAGAACTGTTTTTTTGCATCACTAGGCATGGCACCATAGTCTCGCCCCTAAATACGCTCCTGAGGGCCGGATTTAGACAATGAGAGGCCCTATAGGCTATTTGATCAGACTGATTGGAAGAGCAAAACAGGTCTTCCGTCCTCAGATGTCCTGTTTTGACTAAAAATATCGACATAATGAAGAGTAAAAAAAAGGTATAGACTACACGTCCTCAGATGTTCTGTTTGCCACTGAAAGTATCGGTGAAAAGAAAAAAAGGTCTTCGTATTGTTCGTGATGAAGCTTCCCATTTTCTTCGAGGCCCTAGGTTTCAACCTGCTTAGCCTATACGCACGGTTACCACCAGTCCACACCAAAAAATAAGCACGCTGCTGTTGCGAGGACGAAGTAGCAGGTTACCAAAACGTCAGTAGTGTTTAGTGAGCCATATGTAGTGGCGGGCCCACAAATGGGCTGGTAGGAATTTGGGCTGGTATGCCCACAAATGGGCTGGTAAGAAGTTGGGCTGGTAGGAATTTGGGCAGGTGAGCACTTCGGGCAGGTGGGCAGCTATCTAACCCTAGCTTTGAACAGCTATCTAACACTAGCTTTGAATAGTTATCTAACCCTAGCTTTAAGCAGCTATCTAACCCTAGCTTTGAGCAGCTATCTAATCCTAGCTTTGAGCAGCTACCTAACCCTAGCTCGGAGCAGCTATCTAACCCTAACTTTGAGCAGCTACCTAACGCTAGCTTGGAGCAGCTTTCTAACCCTAGCGTTGAGCAGCTATCTAACCCTAGCTTTGAATAGTTATCTAACCCTAGCTGTGAGCAGCTATCTAACCCTAGCTTTGAGCGGGTGGTAATTTTGAGTAGGTACTTAATCTAGACGTTCTAATGCTTTTATTTGCAAAATGGAGTTTTTTCTTGCCATAGATCGGGATAACACTGATTCGGGTTGTTAACCTTCATCACCCGCACTCAGGTAAGCTGACTTTAGCATGAAGGACTTTACAGTAATTGAATTTTCACAGATTTTAACAAATGAGATCGGGAAAAACTTTGAGTTTTTTGCAACTGCGGTTATGATAAATCACAATGACTCACTTGTTTAGTGTGATATACTAATTCGTGCTGTACGTACCGTAATCACAAGAATCTGCATGGAAAAGTTTTGTAATTTTTGTATGTCCCAGACCGTCAAATCTTGCTTCACACTACTGTGAATATTATTCAAGTTGATAAAAATTTTATAGTTGTGGTAGGTACGTATAATCTCGGAAAAACTCACAGGTTATTGAGGAAAAAACTCTTTCTAAAGACCTTTCCAAGCTTACAAAAACTGTAAACGTCAGAATCATTACCGTCAGGGCCGAAACTAGGCAATGCGGGCCCCCCCCCCCCCGAAATCATCTTTCGGGGCTCCCTAAAAATTTTTTCTTGGATGGTGATGCAAAAGAGCGAGCCCTGAAGGGGCAATGCCAAGCTAGGGGGGTCTGGGGGCATGGCATGGCCCCCCAAAAATTTTTGAGGAATTTGACCTTATTTTGGAGGCTTTTTGTGCGTTTTGATCCTTTAAAATTTCTCAGTTTTAACAAGGTTTAGTAGTCTGTTTAACTAGGTCCCTTCCAAACCCACTAAAATAATGCTGCAAGCAAACCCTACTGCAACATTTCGCTACCTATGCGAAGAAAAAACGTTTTTATGGCTTATTTTTGCGCCTCTCACTTGAGGATGAAAGGCCCTTGGCAGGAGCGGATCCAGAAAGTTTCAGTAGGGGGGGATGTGATTTTAAATTAGGTTGAATGTTAACTAAATACAAAGACGTTTAGACCCGGAAAAGGGCGTAAATAAGCCCTTTCAAAATGTTTCATTTCAGGGGCGTATTCAGAATTTTTTTCAGGGAGAGGACACCAAATTTCATCACTTTTTCAAGCGCAATTTTTTCCCGGTACAGTTATTTCAAGCAACTTAAGTAACAAAAACGACTTTAGGGGGGGTCTGGGGACATGCTACCCCGAAAAATTTTAAAAAATTTGCATACTGTAATGGTCATTTTAGCGCTTTTCGAACGATTCTCAGGCAAAGTTTGTTCATATTTTTGGCCCCCAACTTTGAGTGCTTTATCAAATATGATGCATTTTGCAAGCACAGTTTCGATTATGCGTGCTTAAGGCAACTAAGGTTTATTGTTATGAACAGGGATGCAAATCTATGTTGAGCATTGGGGGAGATGATTTAGCAAAATCGACCATTTTTAGATATTGGGAGGGAGGATTTAGCTAAATTGACACGTCTGCAGATGTCCAATTTTTTGCCCACTATGAAGTGAAGACCAAAAAAACAGGTCATAACGTTCCCAGATGCCTAAATTTTTTGCCCAAAATAAAGTGAAGATCAAAAAAAGGTTATCACCTGCGCTGACGCCCAGTTTTGGGACATGAAAATATTGGGGGGGATGCTGCCGGATTATTAAGGGGGATACATCCCTCCATGGATTTGCACCCATGGTTATGAGAGGTTCGAAATTATAGAAAAACTTTATTTATTCAAAGCATTGTTGAAAATGGCTGGTGGGGGGATGCATCCCCCACACTCCCCCCTGGATCCGCCCCTGGTCCTTGGTATGCTACTAAATGTTTGTTTGCTAGTTTTGCGACTGCTATTTTTCGAAAAATATGCAGGGGTCCCCAAGGCCAAAAGCATAAATATGGTATGGGGGCCCCACATCGCGCGAGTTAAGACAAAAAAAAAATTTGAATCTTAGAACAGGCCTATTTAAGGCACCTTTATCATACGTTAAATAGTACTACGTACTGACTATTTACGGGGCCCTCCTTTTTGTGCGCCCCCCCCCCGGTTGGGGGGTTCGGGGGGCGCTAGTTTCGGCACTGATTACCGTCAACATATAAGGAACACCAAGCAACACAAAAGAATGAGAAACAATGAAGTTGCTTTGCTTTCAATTTTTTACTCATTTTCTTGTTACAGTAAAACTATAATTCTACCATAATTCCAAATTAGTCGCAATTTTTACGTTTTTGTTCTTCGAATTTTATTCTAAAGTAGTTGTTTGTACGCTTCATTCTAAATTAATTTTAATTTCAATGACTTATAATTTTTATTGTTATATTTCTAAAATCTTAACTTGTCTAAAATTTTAACCCTTACCATAACGTTTGGTGGCTCGGTCTCCAAATGAAAATACTAAGTTGTTTCTGGTACCTTAATAAATTCATTACCAGCATTTTTTTTTTTGTTCTAAGAAAAACCGTTTTTGCTCTATCAACTGTTTAGTAGCTGAAAACCTCTTTGTGCTATACCGAGACAAATCAGTCAGGTTACCGATCCTCAGTTTTCAAGGAGTTTCGCAAAACAAACTATCGAACAAACTATCGCAAAGCAAAACAAACTAAAAAATCGCAAAACAAACTAAAAAAAACTGCGCTAAACAAACTATCGCAAAACAAACAATTGCAATTGGTAACTATCGAGAACTAAAACCCAAAAAACTCTTGAGGTATCCCAGCAAGCTTTAATTCTAACGATCATAGGTCTCTAATAGTAATAATTCCGAATCATCACTTATTGTAACAATTAATTTTTGATTTGTTATGGGGCGCCGTTTGGAAAAATATTATTTATTTTGTTACACCTCTTTTTTGAGCTAATTTACGATAAAATAAGTTCGAAATATCCAAAATATATATTCGATATATAGTACGATAAATTCGAAATAAAATAAGTCGAAAATATAACACGTATAAATTGGATATATATATACGACCAAATACAGCCCTAAAATAAGTTCGAAATATTCGAAATATATATTCGATATATAGTACGATAAATTCGAAATAAAATAAGTCGAAAATATAACACGTATAAATTGGATATATATATACGACCAAATACAGCCCTAAAATAAGTTCGAAATATTCGAAATATATATTCGATATATAGTACGATAAATTCGAAATAAAATAAGTCGAAAATATAACACGTATAAATTGGATATATATATACGACCAAATACAGCCCTAAAATAAGTTCGAAATATTCGAAATATATATTCGATATATAGTACGATAAATTCGAAATAAAATAAGTCGAAAATATAACACGTATAAATTGGATATATATATACGACCAAATACAGCCCTAAAATAAGTTTGAAATATTCGAAATATATATTCGATATATAGTACGATAAATTCGAAATAAAATAAGTCGAAAATATAACACGTATAAATTGGATATATATATACGACCAAATACAGCCCTAAAATAAGTTCGAAATATTCGAAATATATATTCGATATATAGTACGATAAATTCGAAATAAAATAAGTCGAAAATATTATTCGTACTTCATTATGAGCTAACTCATCGCGTGAATTTCGTGATGCCCATTGCCCAACGGTTGCACGACGCACGTGGCTAGTCAAGAAGCGACGCTGAGAGAAAGATTAAGTTTTTAGTTTTGTACACGGCCTACTAGGCCGTGGTTTGGAAAAATATTATGGTTTGGAAAAATATTTTGTAGGATTGGGTGAAAAATGTAATTGTTCAGGATAGAGTTTGAGGTTAAAATGATAACTTTAGCGATTGCTTTCTAAACTAGTTTCCAGGCTGCTGAAGGAAGAAAGGTAAGAAGGTTAAAGAACAGCTTCTTCTGAACACGAGGAACCAGCAATCGCTAAAGTTATCATTTTAACCTCAAACTCTATCCTGAACAATTACATTTTTCACCCAATCCTACAAAACCACGGCCTAGTAGGCCGTGTACAAAACTAAAGCGGGCTTCACACAGAATCCGGTTAACGTTACGGTACGGTTACGGAAACGGCAACAATACGGTAACGGCACGCGTCTACGTTGCGGAATTTACGGCGAGCGTTCTCACAGAAAATGAACGGAAATGTAACCGTAGGGTAGGCTAGAAAACAAAGAAACTGAATCAAGAAATAGGTAGCAAAATAAAATGTTAATTAGCGGTAGATAAAAGCAGCATGTAGCGCTTCAAATTGGCAAAATAGATAGACTTATTTGCTGTTTATGTCAAAGTTTAAAATAAAAATTATAAAAGACGCCCAGGTATTTGGGTTCAGATAGACCATATAGAGCAAGATACCATTATCTTACAGCCATGCATCTTCTTATATTTCTCGTTCTGTTTATTTTCGAAGCGTAGATCGAATTACTGTAATAAGTAGCATAGGTGCAAATGGAATTGGCCGAAGTCGCTTTGTCACTTTTGAAGGAGCAGGAGCAACCGCTTTCCATGCTATAGTTTTCGCCTATTCTGAATTTGGCCAACGAGTGCTAACACAAAGCTTGGACTTTCCTCCACTCGAAGATCTGGGAACAGGCGACGTTGTTCCCTTTTGTATTGTAGCCGACGCCGCATTTCCGATGAAACTGAACATCAAAGGCCTTATCCTGGCAAAAATTTACCAGAAAACAAGAGAATCTTCAACTATCGTCTATCTCGTACCAGGAGAGTAATCGAAAATACATTCGGAATTGTGTCTAGCCGATGGCGTATATTTAAAGGCCGATAATTGGTACACCGGAGAAAGCAGCGTTGGTAACAAAGGCCGCATGTTGTTTGCGTAATTTTTTACAAATGAAAAATAGATCGCTACAACCTCAACATCACAGTACTACTGCTCTCCTGGCTTTAGAGATAATAAAGTTTGAAGAGAAAACACAGCATCAGAAAATTGGCGTTCCAGCATTGATGCTAATATTTCAGGTCTTCGCCAGATTAGTCGCGCTGAAACTAATACTTATACCAAAGAAGCTACGATGATTAAGGAGAAGTGTAAAAGCTATTTTATGTCAAGGCAGGGCCGATTGCCCTAGCAGAACGATGTTGATAACCGCTCATAAGCAAAACATTATATTTGCCTTTCTTTTAAAATATCAGAATTTGTGCGCCGTTGCTTTACAGTAGGCCTATGGGCTATCAAACTTCGTATATTCAGCAATAAATTCAATCAATACCACATTCTGTTGGCATCTCATCTCCTGTCACCAGAAGGCGACCGAAGCGTTGTGCATGTCAATAGGAGTTCCCGGCTGCATCTTTTGCAATGGTTTTACAGAACGTTTTGGTTTATTCTATTACCACCACTCTACCCCATCCCGAAATAGACATAAGAAAGAGCATGAAATCATAACCTAGAGCAGCGTCGAATTCCAACCCCATGCGTCGCAGTCCATCACAGTGACCGATACACCACGCCGCCGTTGCGGAAATCGGTGCAATTTTTCTATTCATACTCATTTCGATCGAGCTCTATCTTTTTCTGTAAAATCATTCCGAAATATGCGTCCCGGCTGTCTACTATTCAAAAACGGGGAAGTTTCATTAAGTGCACTTCCCAACGGCGGGATTACCTATACTACACGCCAAGTGGACAGTGAACGCTCTACTTAGCTCCGCAAAATAAAAGATATCACGTTTCATACAGCGCTGGGCTGGGTTTCGGTTCTCTTGCCAGTCTTAATTTCATACGAGTATTTGAAAATTAATGCCGATAGTGGTATTACCAGTAACTTACATGACAAGGAAATAACATGCTGAAAATTTTGAGGTCCTATGAAATGCACAAAACATTCAGGCCTATTACTGTGTCTAGGCTATATCCTCAACAGCTCAGATAGTCTAGTGGTAAGAGCAGAATCAGTTTTGTTTACGACGCAAAAACACATTGCTGATAGAACAATTGGCCTGCGACAACATCCAGAGCGTCCGCTTCTGGAGCTGTATACACTTTGGTTTGATTTAGTCTAGTCAAAATATAACCGTAAAACTGGTATGCACAGCTTTCCTGCTTGACGCGCAACATTTGAGGGACAGTGTAAAGAACAAGCCGGCAAGTTTATTTGTGTCGTTGGGGAAAAGCAATCAGCGGGATTCCCCATGTTGGTGAGGTAGACAGATAGCTAGCAACTTTTAAGCGAGCGCGTTACGCAACATCGCTTTCTTGTGGCAGGAGCATATGAAATACCGGTATGCTACTAATTACAAATATAATATAGGCTATATTCGGGCCCAGTCAGCACTGAGCGGTGGCATAAGTAACTAAGTATCCATCACTGCATTTCGAATATCAAAAGAGGAGGCAGTAAATTGCCTTCATTTCAATACCCTATGACATGAAATACCAGACAACTTAAACAGAAAAATTTAATGTTGAACGAATATGAAAAGCGCGGATCGGTTTGCAACAAATACGCACCAAACAAACATGTTTAATAACATGAAAGCTAAAGCAAAGCCAAAAAATTATTAAACACCTTCAAATAATACGGCGCTTATCCTAACCATTACACTTTCCGCTTTTTCTGCCGGCATAGCCTGAAGCCTGGCTGCTACCATCTGGCCAAACGCCTGGCATTGCGTCATTTCTCTTCTGGATAGCATACCTGCTATCGCCTCGCTGCTCCTCCCAACTTCAGCCACTGTTTTCAATATGTTATCCTAATAGAAATACCATATTTCACTTTCAACTCATACGAAAATAATTTTCGTGTCCTAAATTGGTGAGCAATATCTGTAGAATCTCCTCGTTAACAGCAAAATGGCAATTCGGCGTACTTACAGACTCCACATCATTTTGTTAAATGAAGATTTGATTTTTTTTTGGTTAGCTAATAGCAATGTGGCTGAAACTTCTCTGCCACAGCGGACTAGTCTTACTATAATGCAATTTTATAATCACTACACCCAAAGCATACATGTTACATTTAAACTCTGAAGGAGCACTTAAAATGAAGCTATTCTGATGCTCAAGTATATACTTTCTCAAAATTACTGACGCAATGTAAACAATATAAATTACACTCAAACTTCTACATTTTATGTTAACAGAATCGTTATTCTCACTTTAAGATCTCCCATCGACTGTTTCTTTCGCTTTATGGTGGGCGTATCTGAACATACAAACGACTTTTTATGCACTGACAACCAGCAGTCATCATTAAATGTTTTGTCACCTGAACCTGAAGCACATAAGTTTAGTACACTGGTGCTCGCGCTGCAAACATCGGGCGAGGGTTCGATAACTGATGACGATGATGACTGGCCATCATTTTGTTCCAGAACGCTCTCGCTGTCATCCATTTCCACATGGATAATTGCACCTTCTGGAGGAGAAAAGTTTATTGAAGTGCTGTAACACAAAATATACAGTAAAACAAACAAAAATTATAAGCAAAGTATTGCTGTAGCTTAGCACGTTGAGGCGGCGTAGAGCACTACCGCAGGTTATACTTTTACCTTAGCGTGCTAACGTTTTTCGCGACCTTTACGATAAAGGAAAGTGCGGGATTTCAAAGGAGGAAGACATATGCAGTGCGCTGTTGTTTTAAAAAAAAAGAGGAAGAACCAGGGTTGGGAATCGATACCCAAAAAAGTAAAGAAATAATTGATATTCGAGAGTTCACCAAAAAGTAAAGAAATACTCGATTTCGATGGTAGTTTAAAAGAGTAAAGAATATTGTAATCGATATTACACTGAGCATTTAGCGATGTACGCCAAGCATTTTTACGATGTCATCACATTCTCGCGGTAACTTACAGACAATCGACGGACATAGTATATACGAAGCAACTTTACTGTTAAATTTTTTTTTTTTTGAAAAAAAAATTATCACCAAAAACAAGGTAATGACATACCGACGATTATTTTAAATTTGCTTAAGTGAGACAAAGTAACCTGGACGAAAAGAATCGATAATGGAATATCGAATTGCGACGAAAAAAAGTAAAGACAAGGCCATATTCACTACTCATTCAAAAAAGTCAAAGCTCCAGTGCATTCGATGAACAAAAAGTAAAGAATATCGCAATCGAACATCGATTACAATCGATTTTTCCCAACCCTGGAAAGAACATTGTAGAAATTAGCATTGCCATTCCACAAGCAATTTTACATACAAGCCATTAGTAGTAATACAAAACTGGGCTAAACACTGTTGATCACAATAGCTCACATTCGATGTTTAATGTGGTCTTTTAAAAACTCCATCGACTGGAAGTGCTCCCAATAAGAATAACGAGTAGCACCAGATCCACTCCGAACCGACTCCATCTTTCTCTTTTCTTTTGCAAAGCGATCTCTCAAAATGATCCATCGCTTCATACAAAATTCCACTGTAATGTTAAAAAGCAAATAGTTGAACCTATCATATCGCGTATTCATTTGCATGAATTTTAGATGTGCTTATACTGATTGCAGCAAAATTGAAACTATTAAATTAATGAGTCTAATGTGCAACCAATGACATCAATATTTATTAGCAATTATCAGGCACTAAACTGTGAAAAGTCACAACAGGATGAATTCGAATTCAACGTGGTAATAAAGATACTCGCAAATCAATATCTTAAAGCAAATAGCTCAGTTGCTACGCGCACGCTTTCGGTGCGGGAGATTTGGGGTTCGATTCCCAGACCGGTCAATCGGCACAGTGTCGCCAACGACTCGCCACCGTTGCGACGTTTCTTCGGAGCTGTGTAGCCCAGACGCTAAACCGCAGAGATGGGCCCGCCACTCGTTACACGCTTCAGCGTACTACCGCGAGTATAATGAAGATTCGATTTTTATTAAAGGCATATGTGCTTAGTAGAAATTGAGGATACTCCCTCCTTTTCTGTTGTCTCGTAACTTATATAATCTAATGTCAATTTTTCATCTTAAATCCATGCAACTACTCTGCATTCCAGTGCCGTTTGCAATTACACAAATCTGTAACAAGTAAGGGCAGTAAGTCGGCTGATATCTAGTAAATTAATCAATCGTGGAGTAAAGAATGGCGCCACATACTAGGATGGGAGGTTCAATGGTAACACAAACTAAGGTACCATAGAGTGCGACAGCGCTGTTTAGGGCTGTTAGCCGTCATCAGCCACACTCAGGTGAAGATACAATCATTCTTCGGATTTACTGACTCTATGTGAGACAATCACCCCTGTGAAAAATTCAATCTTTGTGGTATGTCGCAGAGCCACGCAGCATTTCAAGAAAATTTTCCATACGGCCAAGGTACAAACCGTAAAACGACCAAAGTCCTTCCTGGAGAGCTAAATGGCTGTACCATGTGCCACAAAGGTTAAACTTTTGTGGGTAAATAAATCGAGATAGGTGATTGTCATAGGCGCGGGAATTAGAGTGCCAGGGAGGGCTAAAGCCCCCCTGGACTTTCTTAGCCCCCCATGACAATTGAACAAATAATGCACCCAGTGCCACGGGATTAATGCTCGCAACGTACATACCTAATGAAGCAAATGTTTTTATAGCGTTTTTAACCAACGAAGAATCACCATTCTCTCAAAAATCACTCAGTTATTATTCACTAGGTCAACGTAAAATTTTCAGTGTTTGAAGTTCATTTTTAACAGTGTTTTACAACAGCGTTCACAAACCTTTACAGCAGTCATGGACGATGGACCAGTAAAAGTATAATGGCTGCCAATTCTTGTAACTGCCAAACACTTCAGGCAAAACTACTCTGAATGCTCATGAAAGTCGATACTGATCATGGGAATCACGCAAATCGTAAACGAAAATGCGGTGAAGTACAAAAAACGGTCCTCAATTCTTCAGATGTTCTGAATTCCACCACAATTCATGCAAAGAGCTAAAAAAAGGTTTTCACGGCCCAGACGCGTTACATGAACTGGAAATGTTGGTGGCCAACCTGATGTGTGTACATGCCAAATCGGCCCGCAATCGATAGCTAAGCATCCAAAGATCGACTGGTTGGGCAACCCTGATCAAGCTTTTATGAGTTTGTGCAAGTTCTCTTTTCTGGTGGAGTTATTTACTGGTTTTGAATTTTTTCTACCTACTTAATGAAGCGACGAAATCACTACTAAAGTGGCACCGTTGATTGTTACTAAAATTAAGCTAGTACGCCTGCCTAAATACGTATATCTACACGTTTCATTATGTTAAAAAATTGTTCAGTGCTTCATTTTGA
Organism: Trididemnum miniatum; assembly: GCA_964006365.1. Taxonomy (NCBI): domain Eukaryota; kingdom Metazoa; phylum Chordata; class Ascidiacea; order Aplousobranchia; family Didemnidae; genus Trididemnum; species Trididemnum miniatum. The sequence continues at coordinate 15,075,746 of OZ023242.1, read as the reverse complement.
TGGTGTATGTTTTGTTATTTTTAAACCTTAGTGTAGTGGGGCATTGTTTGTTAGCCATGTAACTCTGATCAGTAAAGCAAAAGTTAGATCAGACAAATTTTGTTTGCCTACTTTTCGGATTTGTGATTGAGGTATTTACATTTTACAAATATATACAGCATGGATTACATGCACTGACAAACTGCTTAGTACTACTTCCTGCATATATAGTTAGAAAAGCCAAATGGCAGTAAGCAATCTTGTTTTCCATGATAAAAAATTAGTCCTGAAAAAATTCCGGTCACTTGAGTGAGCATGCAATTGAGCGTCTATCAAGACAGGTCTGCTGTGCGTACTGTTCCTAAAAACGTAGATTCGAGGGAAGGGGGGAAAAGCCCCCCAGACGTTGACACGATCTTACTATTTTGAGCCCCACCCCCCATCCAAAAAATGTTTCTGCGCCACTGGTGATTGTCTCGCATAGGGTCAATCATTCTGAAGGATGAATGCACTTTTTACCAGAGTGCGACTGATGAGAGCTGATAGCCAAAACAGCAATGTCTGTCCGCTCTATGGCACCCTATTGCTGGAGTTGCTTTGGAAGAGTTGGTGATGGAGGATGACAAATCCTCTAACCCAGCATGTGGAAGTCAAATTGACATCCCTTTCAGCAGACCAGAAAGGACTTGTTATGAAGTTGAATAAGCAGATTAAGACTATAATTAAAAGTGCAAGTTATATTAAAACAAAAATATAAAATGAAAATGTTACTGATCGTGGCACATAAGCACAATGCTTAACATATCTGTGCATAATTTGGAAGATTCACATCACTACAAAAACTTAGTTCAACCACACAAGCCCAAAAGTCATGCAAGAAATACTGACATATGATATGGTGTTGGTTTGAAGCCCAAAACATTACATATTTGTATGGCATATGCTGCAAGTTGCCAACAAATGGATTAAAGAAATAGGCAGTGTCTATTTTGCTGTTGACGGCAAAATAGTTTCTACGTTTATTTTTCCTGCAGTAGCTAAAATCAGCATCTACCTCCACAAAATAGATTTAGAAGCTATTTTGCCGGCACTCAAAAACAGTCATGAGTATCCACACAAATGGATTGCACTATATCCAGCAAAATAGACTTATGTAAACTAGTTTGTCGTTAGTGGCAAAAAAGACACTTCCAAAGACATATTTATAAACTTTGTTGTGAAATGCATTGCAAACCAATTTTGTGAGGCATCGTGAACATCAACGATGTATAGACATTCATGATGTTTTTGCATCAATGCAAAAAATAGCACGCAAAATGCAATCAAAGATAGAACATCTAAATTATCACAGCATAAAAAGAAAGGCATTCATGACCTACAACTAACCTGGTTGATTCAGTTTAGAAGAAATATCCTTCCATGAATTCTCTTTTCTTAGTTTGTCTCTATAATCCTTAATTTGCGAATTGTATAGGCAGGGGTGCTCTTTTACCATATCTATTAGAAGTTCGTTAAAAGCCATCACCAGATATTTGCAAACTGACTGTGACTAAGCAAACTAGTGATCAAATGTAAATATTAACTAAACTGCAAATACAGCAAATCAGCACATGGGGTGCCACAGTGAAAAATTATTAAAAATAAAAAAACAAAAATACCAATCACAAAATACATAACCACACCAAATATATACCGGTATGGTACGGTACACACCTACTGGTATATCACTGGTGAGCTATAGGAAGTGGTGGGATTCAAATTTTTTTGTCAAACGATTCAGTGGCAAAAGCCAAATTTTCAGCAGGTTCTGTTTCAACTAATGGTTAGATGGTACTGGTATACCGGTACGAGCATAAACAACAATGCTGGCTGGTTCTGTTTCAACTAATGGCATTAGTATAGCCTAAACAGCAACGCTGGCCAATTCACTGATCTCATAAAATTTCACAAAACACAAGATGCAAGATCTAAAAGTCTATAGAACCGGTACAAACTTGCTGAATTCCACCACTGGCTACATCTGTGTATAGGTTCATCTTTACCAGTATATAGGCCTATACTTACTAGTTGTTAAGCAAATTTAACTGCCCTGTACCACAGTACCATACCACACCTACCGTACTTTATAGGCTACCAGTACCATATCTTGGTACCGAGTCAGGATTATGCACTCATACGTCTAGACTAAGCATTAACTGGTTAAGTGGATCAGTGGATTACAGTTGCCCTTCATCCTAGGCTAGACCTACCAACACAAACGCACATAACTGACCCAGGCCTATCTTCCAAGCAAAGTCTAGACTACACTAGTCTCGACTCATGGTAGCTGCTACATTAGGGTTGTCCAAATTTTGGATATTTTTGAAAAATCATGGTTACTGCAGCTTTTCCCATGCCTATGACCTAAAAATTAAGATTGCAAAAAAAATTTTTGAATTCGGACATCGTTTTGCTCCTCCTCATCGCTCCCAAAGTTTTGCTCTTAAAATCGCTATAATTAGGGGATTTCCCTAATCTTAAATATGCGTTTTTGATTGAAAACTTTGTTATTAGGTGTCATGAAGCTGAACTTTGGTTGTATATTGTGTGTATAAGTGATGCCAGTAAGAGAGGGGTAGGTTGCAATTTTAACCCAGTTTGGGGATTCCCCTAATTTACCCTAATTCTTTAAAATCAACAAGTTTCATTATAAATGTCTCCAGCAGTATTATACCAGTATCTAAAATTTAGAATATTAGAAATATATGCCATGAATCGTAAACTATATTCATTTTTGTTTAGGTTTATTGAGAATAAACTAAACGTTAGCTTGGTGTAAAAATGAAAAGAAGAAAAATAAGTAGATCATCAACTGATTATTACTTAGTTGGTTATTCATCTGAATCGATTAGTGGATCAAAATTACCAACACTGCGACAAGTACTAAGATATGCTTTATACTTGAAAGAGATTTCTTCTCATACTGTTGAAACATCATCAATTATCCAGCATACAGTGGAAGAAGTGACTGCATTTTGGATGATAGCTGGAATCAAAACCATTCTTAAGCACAATGCAATCAGTAATTTAACAAAAATTTGGAAAAATTGGATGGCTTTAAAAAAAAACAGAGGGCGAAAGACTGATCCAGGAGAAAAGAGAAAGATGTTTGTCAAGAGTTTGGATAAGCTTTGGGACATAGGGGCATCGGATGCAATTGAGATCATCAAAAACAACAGGTTTTTGTCGGCAGCAAAAAAAGAAGAGGACTTGAAGTTCTATGAAGACCAGCAAGGTGAACGAATTGCGATGATGAGTGGAAGAGATAAAGTTTTCATGCACAAAATTAAACAGAAAATGTCAAGACAACAAGAGAAGACATCTTTTGTAATCACTGATAATGAACCCGTTGTTTGTGCATCATCTTCAGACATAAGTGATTGTACAGAATCAAGCTCTGAGGCCGAATTTGCTGCTTCTACGAATTGGCAGACAATGCAAAACACAGACTTCATCACTTTACAGGCACCAAAAAATGTGATAGGTAATATTGAAGTAAGCAATGCTATAGACAGACTGCAAGTAACTGACAATACAGCTACAATGTTGCTGGCAGCTTTTATAAAAGCTTGCAAAGGTGACATAACTCAATTTGTTATTTCAAGATCAAGCACTCGACGTTCTCGCATCAGTAACCGGTGCAAAGTTTCTCAAGCCATATATTCTGAGATCAGATCTGATCCTCCTGACAGTGTTGCCCTGCATTGGGATGGAAAAGTAACAGAAAATCGCTTAGGTGAAAAATACGAAGCACTTTGCATAATGGTTACAGATGCTTCTAGATTTACAAGTGGCAAAGTTCTTGGTATACAAAAAATTGCAAATGCTAGTGGGCAAACACAAGCAGAAGCCACTTTTGAAATGCTGAAAACTTGGAATCTCGACAGCAAAGTTAAAGCACTTGTATTCGACACCACTGCCAGCAACAGTGGTTGGAAAAGGGGTGCTGCAAAGTTGCTAGAAGATTTTTTGCAAAAGAAAGTGTTGTATCATGCTTGTCGTCATCACGTTCATGAACTGATTATTGGGGCTGTATGGAAAAGTTTGTTTGGCGCCACAACAATTGGGCCTGAAAATCCTTTATTTAAGCAGTTCAAAAATACTTGGCAGCATATTGATACATCTAAACCATTCAAGATTTTGGCAATTCCCCATGTTCTTCAAGAGAGAGCTGCATCTGTAATTGCCGAATTAAAAAGCGTACTGCTAAAGAAGGGATCCTTAGTACGAGATGACTACAAACAATGTGTCACCAATACTCTTGCATTGCTTGGAGCATCTTCACATACAACTACTGTTCATTACAAACCAGGAGCTACTCATCACGCTAGATGGATGGGGGTAATTCTTTATTGCCAAAAGATGTATTTGTGGTCTGAACAGATGGCTTATACTCCTGAGCGTGTCAATCTTCTAGCCAGAATAAATGTTTTTCTTGCTATTTTTTATGTTCCACTGTGGCTCAAATCAAGCAATGGTTCTGAAGCAGCTATCAATGATATGTTTTTCATTCACAGTATGCTGGAATTTGAGAGCATTGATGCTGTGATTGCGACTGCAGCATTACAAAAACTTTTCAAGCATTCATGGTATCTGGTAGAAGAGACTGTGGTTTATGCTCTATTTTCTGATAATCTTGATGAAGAACACAAAAAAGCTCTTGCTCAAAAACTTCTTTCTGTGCCACGTCCAGACTCTTTTCGTCGTGGACCTCCTATCCTAAGTCAAATTATTGATCGAAATACAACTTTGGTGAACTTAATCGGTCCAGAATCTTGGTTTTTGCTGCAGGAGTTTGGCAATAACAATGACTGGTTACAATGGCCAGTGAGCAAATGGCCTGAACATCAAGCGTTCAACAACATTCACTGTTTTGTGCATACAGTTAAAGTCGTTAACGATGCTGCAGAAAGGGGAATAAAACTGAATACAGATTATGCCACTATTCTAACTGACAATGAGCAGCAAAAGTCAAGTTTAATCCAAGCTGTGGAAAAACACCGACGAGACTATCCTGACTTCAGAAAATCTACCTTAGCTCAAGCTCAAACTTTGAACATTCTACCTTGACAATTGGACATATTGTTATAGCAATAATTGTGCAATAACCAACATACTTTCTTATAGCAAAATATCATTTTTAGTGATTATTTTCTTGCATGCTCATTGTTTTTTGCCGAACCAGACACTAATTATCGTTTATAAGCCCTCTAACCATATATTTTTTGTTTTGTTTATGTTGTACCTTTTTAAGTTGATAATACTGTATAAAATAAGTGTTTTTAGTCAAATTTGCTGATTTTTATTAAATTGGGGTAAATTAGGGGAATCCCCAAACTGGGTTAAAATTACAACCTACCCCTCTCTTACTGGCATCACTTATACACACAATATACAACCAAAGTTCAGCTTCATGACACCTAATAACAAAGTTTTCAATCAAAAATGCACATTTAAGATTAGGGAAATCCCCTAATTATAGCGATTTTAAGAGCAAAACTTTGGGAGCGATGAGGAGGAGCAAAACGATGTCCGAATTCAAAAATTTTTTTTGCAATCTTAATTTTTAGGTCATAGGCATGGGAAAAGCTGCAGTAACCATGATTTTTCAAAAATGTCCAAAATTTGGACAACCCTACTGCTACATATACTTAGCCAAAATGATTCAAATTCCAAAATTCCTGCCAATGCCATGCTTTTTTCATTAAAACAGCATCTGCCACAACTTCCAGTACCATGCACTGTGCTTCTTCGATGAACAGCGTCGTCGTGCAACCGTTGGGCAATGGGCATCACGAAATTCACGCGATGAGTTAGCTCATAATGAAGTACGAATAATATTTTCGACTTATTTTATTTCGAATTTATCGTACTATATATCGAATATATATTTCGAATATTTCGAACTTATTTTAGGGCTGTATTTGGTCGTATATATATATCCAATTTATACGTGTTATATTTTCGACTTATTTTATTTCGAATTTATCGTACTATATATCGAATATATATTTCGAATATTTCGAACTTATTTTAGGGCTGTATTTGGTCGTATATATATATCCAATTTATACGTGTTATATTTTCGACTTATTTTATTTCGAATTTATCGTACTATATATCGAATATATATTTCGAATATTTCGAACTTATTTTAGGGCTGTATTTGGTCGTATATATATATCCAATTTATACGTGTTATATTTTCGACTTATTTTATTTCGAATTTATCGTACTATATATCGAATATATATTTCGAATATTTCGAACTTATTTTAGGGCTGTATTTGGTCGTATATATATATCCAATTTATACGTGTTATATTTTCGACTTATTTTATTTCGAATTTATCGTACTATATATCGAATATATATTTCGAATATTTCGAACTTATTTTAGGGCTGTATTTGGTCGTATATATATATCCAATTTATACGTGTTATATTTTCGACTTATTTTATTTCGAATTTATCGTACTATATATCGAATATATATTTTGGATATTTCGAACTTATTTTATCGTAAATTAGCTCAAAAAAGAGGTGTAACAAAATAAATAATATTTTTCCAAACGGCGCCCCATAATTTGTTGTAATTTTGCAGTGTAATTCCATACTGTTTTGAATCTTTGCGTATTCTAAACAATGTGTGTAATATTCCAACCTGTTTTAACAGTTATATTCAAAGGCTGAAATAATACTTTATTTTGGACTAACTCAATCTGTTCTCGTACGCTTTGTGAAAACTGATCCTCGAGCGACCCCTTGCCACAACACTTGCGCAAAATTATTCAGCACAAACCGAATTGATATTACCACCAAGTCAAGGAAAATCAAAAAGAACGAAACTGTAAATTTATTCGCAAACACGCAAAGCGTCTAATGTGTCACTCAGATCTGATATGAAACTTGCAAAACACAAAGGGAGAATTTAAGATGGTAAGGAGAAGCTAAAAACTTTTAGGATAACTATGCAAAGATCTTAAGAAATACAGTAAGTGTAAATAAAATGAAAACTTTTTCTGATCAATAAGCCGAGTTGACTATTTTAAACAATTCATATTAAAAGCATACTCGTACTATTCCTGTTTTGTAAGATAGGATTACATTTTAAAGAGGAAAAATAAAGCCGCTGTAAATCTCAAAACTGGACGTTTCGACAACATAAATTCAGCTGTCATCATCAGCAGTGTATGCAAGGCAGTACAAAACTGTAAGTGGAAAAATAAAGCCGCTGTACATCTCAAAACTGGACGTTTCGACAACATAAATTCAGCTGTCATCATCAGCAGTGTATGCAAGGCAGTACAAAACTGTAAGTGGAAAAATAAAGCCGCTGTAAATCTCAAAACTGGACGTTTCGACAACATAAATTCAGCTGTCATCATCAGCAGTGTATGCAAAGGTAGTACAAAACTGTACAGTTTTGAAACAAATACAAAACTATACAGTTTTGTACTGCCTTGCATATACTGCTGATGATGACAGCTGAATTTATGTTGTCGAAACGTCCATTTTTGAGATTTACAGCGGCTTTATTTTTCCTCTTTAAGCTATTTTCGTCCCGTATTTATAGGATTACATTTGTAGTTACGACAAGTGGTTTACGACAGGACAAGTGGTTTACGACAATTGGTATCTAAACACACCAAAACAAAACGACCAAACAGTAAAGGGGACGTTAAAATACTGTAAAACCGAGATTTAAACGTGCCAAAACCAAACAACCAAAGAGTAAAGAGGACGTTAAAAAACTATGAAACTGACTGTATTAAACAAAGCACGCTAATTCGCAAACATTGAAAATGCTAAACGTGTGCTAAAAATAAACCGATTTGATGACGAACTTGGAAAAAACAGTGAAAAAGAAGGTGGCACTCTGAAACCATAGAGGAGTCACTGCTGAAACTGCGTAAAAATTTTACTCAAGACCACATGAAGTAAGATTTGTGTACAACTATGGTTACATGTAGTGTTTCACTACCGTTTTTGAATCCCTATATTTTAATAAAATCAGTACATTTTTGAATAAAACTGTCAAAGTGCTTACTCGCAACAGAGATTTCCAAACAACATTAGAGCGTGCGTACCTCAAGCTACCTTAAGTACACATACTAAAAGCACGGATTCAAAGCTAGAAATTTCATATATCAAGAGCATTTTGTACGGTTTTTGAAGTCTCTAATAATAAAACAATTTTTGGAAAAATCAGCTACAACACGATTGTGACGGCTTCAAGTTCACAGGTTCGATACTAGGTCAGCATCAAAGAAAACAATACATGTCCATACAAGTGTTTTAGCATCATTTCAGCATAAAATCTTCTTGGAAGAGCGAGATAGTGTTCACAAAATACACTTATACTGCTCACTACCTTTTGTAGCTCCATGAAACACAGGAATAGCTGATCCAAGCCGTAATTTAAACTTTGCTAAAGGTAAACTTTCTTAGACATTACCGTCTTAGAATTGCCTAATGATCAGTGCTCACTCGTACGATAATTTTACAACAAAAAAGACAATTTTGAAATCCTTGCATAATAAAACCATGAAACTTGAAAACTGATGCACGTGTGAGAAAATTGCTGTAACAAAAAATCACAAGAAAGAAAAGACGACCCCACACTTGAAATCCTTGCACAGAAAACTATAGAACTTGAAAAACCTAACGCATGTAAGAAAATTACTGTAACAAGAACAACAAAGCTGAACCCAAAAGTTTTACCAAAAAACAAGGATAAACCCACAATTGAACATTTTCCGCAGGACATTTAGCAAGCTACAACTGCAGATACGGTAGCGTTATGCAAAAAAGGAGAAAGTACGGGTTAAAATCGTTTTGAATATCATGCCTATACTAGGGTGTTACTAAATAGTACATGTCCGCGATGTCCACGATGTCCGCGATGTCAACGATGTCCGCGATGTCCCAAATTGCGATGTCCGCGATGTCCCAAATTGCGATGTTCGCGATGTCAACGATGTCCGCGATGTCCACGATGTCCGCGATGTCCAAGATGTCCGCGATGTCCACGATGTCCGCGATGTCCCAAATTGCGATGTCCACGATGTCCGCGATGTCCACGATGTCCGCGATGTCCCAAATTGCGATGTCCGCGATGTCCACGATGTCCGCGATGTCCGCGATGTCTGTGATGTCCACGATGTCCGCGATGTCAACGATGTCCGCGATGTCAACGATGTCCGCGATGTCCGATGTTGCGATGTCCGCGATGTCAACGATGTCCGCGATGTCAACGATGTCCGCGATGTCAACGATGTCCGCGATGTCCGATGTTGCGATGTCCGCGATGTGCGAAATTGTTCAGAATTAAAATGTGCGAAATTGTTCGAAATTGTTCAGAATCAGAATGTTCAGACTGTTAGACAAGTGATTTCATGGGCTTTTGTTTGACCACAGTCGCAGACGATGGAGAAGATGAACTTTTAAAAGAAAATAAAGACTGAGACTGCAGTAGTCTGCCTGAGTACTAAGCTATATACTGTACTTTGTGATTACCAGGTGATAATTCTCAGTTTGCAATGCATCAAAGTGCAAACAGAAGGCTATTTATTGTTGTTAAATCGCTAAATCCAATGTCAGTTGGGCAATGACTAAGAATAATACTGATATGTGAACATACTATCAGTCAGTCAGTGGCGGTTTTTGCTTCACATTGTGGAATAGGCTATCAGTAGCCTACCTCTGAAATTATTGGGTGGGAAGTTGAAACTCAGAACTGGATCTGGGGTTGAACTGCCTTAGCTAAGCTACCGTGTGAGGGCGAGGCTACCCTACCATGTCAACAAAAAGTTTACGTAGGATGGGTACTGTACTGGGTATTTCCGCAATAGTTCTATTAGGAAAAGTCATGAATGATTAAACCGTTAAAATGTGTTTTTTTATAGTTTGTTGATAGGTTATCAAATTTCCAACAAACTGCTCAGTGCTACTGTAACGGTATTCAAAAAATATTTTAGCATTTAGCTTAAAAATGAATTATATTTAAGTACCAGTACTCATTGTCAATCGGTAAGTCAACCCTCCTCTCTGCCTTTCTTAAGACTACTGGTATTGGTTACGATATTTTAACATTTACCGGTACTGTGTTGTTGCAGGTATTTTCAAATAAGGAGTTGCTAAATATTGCTTTTACATATTTAAACAACTACTAGAATGGATCCTGCACATGCAAGAAAACAAATGAAGTATATATCAGTGTGGGGCAATCTGGTAATGCTGGTTTTACGCTGAATGTGGTCGAATTTGCACAAAAGTATGAATAACTGTGCATAATAGAAAGTTGGTTGTATTGCATGATTAACAGCAAGAGCATTCACCAATCACCCTGAAAGTATACTCAGCATTCAAGTCGTCCTTGATGTTTAAATAAAAATTTTAGGGGTGAACAATTTGACTTATATACCCTTGAAAATGCATTATTTTGTGTTGATCAACAAGTGCCTGCCATACTAATATGTGAGGCAAACTCACTTGCTCATCACACCAACAAAAGTTTATATGTTTCCATTCATACATCGAGAAAACAGTGAAAAAATTAATGAACCTGTGAACTGGGTCCAAGCATCTTTCTCCCAGTGGACTACAGATATTAGGTGTTTAGAAAATGTTATACAACATAAGTAAATGTTGGTGCTAATTGTGATTACCGGTAACAACTTGTGGATACTGTATGGACACGTTTGGTAGATGACGGATAAGTAGTTCAACAACGATCTTTTCAAGAATTTGAAAGCTGAAGTTATGGGAACTCAGACGTCAAAATCACTTTAAAAGCTATTGATTTATGGTTTTGGAAAGGATCCTCTCGTCAGCAACGAAATTAAAGAAAAAAAGTCTGAACCCACAGAAAAGATTATTTGCAAGGATGATTTGGGGAAAAATAAAAACGTTTTGCTAATGTTCTGCAACAATATCTATATGGTTTTATGTACATTACCAGGACTTGTTGTTGCCTGTTGGTGCACAGTAGCTTTGGTCACTGTGCTTTTCATCGTCTTTTTTTCCGGCTTGCTGCTTATGTTGTTTTTTTTTTTTGTATGCAGTTTTGAGTATGTTTTTTTTTCTTTTGTTTTTTTGCTTTATCTCTGGCTGTTGTGCTTTATTTATTCTTTCTATGGGCTAATTTAGCCTGAAATAAACTGATTGATTGATATGATCATAATAAACTGAATAGGTTTATTTGTATGTTTTACATTGCGTGCTCAAGGCAAAGCTATTATCTTTTATTTTACTTTCATCAAAGTTATTGATTTTCAATCCATCACCTTTTTAATTACACTGTATATACGTTTTTTTCTTTCACTTTTCGCAAGTGATTTGTTGGCAGCATAATCAAACGGGATAAAGTTGTCGGTTGGGTGAGTCAATGTGAGCTAAACTGTAAACAAGAAAACAAAATGGCCATGCCAAATAAGTAAATCCAGCTGTTCATTACGACTAGTACCAGTACAGTAGCTTCGATAAAAATTGTGATTAAAAAGCATACCGTACTCTATTGTTGTGGTAATATAATCTCACTGTTCACCCTAACCAAAATCATGATTAGTCTTGATAATTATAGAGGATGTAGAATTACTAGCGTTTATGCAACCATTAAAAATTCTGGATTGATGTCTCTAAAGTTTATGTTGAACATGACATAGTTATCATTGTTGGGTATGTGTCCATGGTTATGATGTTCGTTGCCTAGCTTTTGTTGTAAAGATATTTTTATTGAAGGAGCTGGTGAAATGGTATCAATCAGAATGGGCTCTTTTCTATTGAGGTCTTATAATTAGCTTTGCGATGCTGTTTAACACATAAATTAGCTTTTATCAAAAACGCAGAAATGTTCTTGAATTACTTATGAAGTGTTACTTATTCTGTTGATATTATGTCATTGGTAATGTGCATTTCGAAATGTTTCCGTCTTTTAATACACAACGAAAGTACGTGGATATGAGGTGGGTAAGAAAAGAAGCATGGTCGAGGTGATAAGTGAGACACGATAATTGGCGTTGAAGAATGTATGTCGAATTGTCGATGGCCGAATGCCCGCCTCTGGAGCTGTAGACTCGAGTCAAACCAATAACTTTAAAATTGGTATTCGCAGCTTCCCTGCTTGACACTCAGCATTAAAGGGACAGTGTGAAGAACAAGTCGGCAAGTTTACTTGTTGTGCCGTTGGGAAAGGTTAAAGGTACTTAGCGGGACTCCTCCATCTTAGTGTGGTAGATAGATGGCTGGCACCTTCTAAACGAGCTTGTTATAGCGCTTTGATCGCTTTCTCGTGATGGAAGGATAAATATGCCAACCCCCCCCAAAAAAAAAAAAAAAAAAAAAGTAGTCCCATCATTGACCAGAGATGCTGGTGAACAATGGCGCTCTTCGTGCTGTCTGAAGGGCAGTCGCATCAATACGAGGAAAGGTAAAGGACAGATTAAACTGTGTGCTGACTGTCCTCAGCTTATTAGTTGTTGATTTTTAGCCTTTTGGTATAACAGCGTGTTGTAATTCGGCAGCCCTAAAATATTCAACAACGTGATTTTAAGGGCTGTAGGGAAAATATTTACAACCTTTTGTAAACGCCTGATTTCAGACGTCTCATCGTGGCACAATTCGACTTCTATTCCCGTACGCCGGAAAACTCATATCAACACAAAAATAACAACTATGGAAAACGATACACGAGGCAAAACGGATTAATGCTTAGACATGCCAGTCGGTTGTGATATGGCATGGCTGTATGACTGATAACATCAAAAATAAACTTGGCCTACATAAAAACGAACCAACATAGCAACAAAATAACCACTGGCTTAGGCTTCTACCAAAAAAGCCGAATAATAATGATTTATGTTCAATTTCTGCTCAAAGTCTCGGTGACGAAGATTTTGTTCGATTTGAATTGACTAGGCTATTTGTTGGACGGTGGACTTTTTTATTCGGCTTCAAACTGTCTCTTATGCGGTGAACGCTGAACGTCGATATGGAAACTGTGAATAGTCGACCAAGTTGTAAATTATCGGTTGATCCAGTTAGGAGTCGAACTTTTAAGTTTTCTTTTTCGATGCAGACACACCTAAAAAGATCTAAAAATGATTCCTGAACTTCCCTTACACATGACTTGCAGCTGCTGTAGCACCAACGCTACGTACAAGCAACAAGCATATGAAGCACTGCTGTGGCATAAAATCAAAAGTTATTCAAAATGCATGTGATTTGAATACCAATAAAGTTCGACTGTCAAGGAGGCTCCGGAGTTTCACTGGTATAGTGGTATACCTACATACCAAGGAACGTCGTACTTCTAACGTTGAGCTCCAACAACGAATTACGTAACAAGCCAAACTTATTTTTACCATATTTGGAGTTGCAAGACATTGCGGCGTTCCCACTGAAGTTTTTTTTGGCTTGAATGCAGCCGCTTCTACTAAAGTTATCTGCATCCGGTTCCAGTTTCCGGCTGTCGGAAACCTTTGTCGGCGAATCCACTTCATCTTCCAACTTCCGATTCCACATTCTTGGAAAGAAACTAACATCAAAAAAATAAAAATTTGTAATAAAGCTTCGATATATAAAAAACATAGTTCTGAAACGAGCTCTGCTCGCCCATGAGCGAGCTCGTACTTGTTGCTATCAAACTCGCCTTTTTAACAGGTACTCATAAGCCTCTGAGCGAAGGTGCACTTATAGTTAAAAAGAAAAGAACGCATCGCATATTCACAAAAGCTACTTACATCCAGGGCCGGATTTACCAATAGGCTAGGCAGGCTGAAGCCTAGGGCCTCGGAGAAATAAGGGGCCTCGTCACGAACAACGAAGACCTTCTTTTTATCAAGATCTTTTTTTGGAAATCGACCATCAAAGACCTTTATAGGCCTAAACGTAGAGACAAGACCTTTATAGTTCTAAACGTAGAGACAAGAGCGTATTTAGGTGAGAGCATTGTGCCTTAGCCCCCTTTTTGACTTTGCCTTTTAGTAAAAAAGAACAAAATTAATGGTGCCACGTGACTAAAGTATGCCATACTCTTTTAATGGTTTCTGCAGCTTATGGCCAGGGGACTGGGATGAGGGGTATGCATCCTCCCACCAGCCATTTTCAAAAATGTTTTGATGTATACAATTTTTTCCATCATTTCAAACCTTTTTGATAGCAAAAAGCCTTACGCCTTCAGCACGTACATCGAAAACGAGCGAACAAAATGCATCATATTTGGCAAAGCTCTCACGAATAGGGTCAAAAAATTAAAAAAAATTTGCGTGAAAATTATTCAAAAAGCACTAAAATAATCACTAAAACATTAACTGGCGGCCCGCGGTCCAAATCTGGACCTTCCAAATGCTGAAGCTGGACCCCAATAAAGTTTTTAGCCAATCAAATATTTTCCAAGTGATAACGTAAAACTTTATCATAAATACAACAGAATAAACCTTAAAAATAGGCGAGGTTTTTGTTTGTCCTGTTGTAACCTTCTCGTGGGTGCGATCGAAGAGTTATGCGTTAATTAAGATATAACTTTAACTAAAATCGACTGGTTAGTGTATCGATTAAGGATAACGTTATCTTTGTGGCAGGTCTTGGGTTGGATTCCCGGGCTATTTACATTGGACACATTGTCGCCATCAGCTCGCTACAGCTGCGATGTTTCTACGGAGCTGCATTGCCTAGGCGCTAAGCCGCGGAAATTGGCCCCACTACTCGATACACGCTTCGGCGTAATATCCCGAGTATAGCGAAGATTTGATTTTATTTAAATTCTTATCTTACAGCGCGCCAAAAATAGCGACTGAAGGCACTTTTCATTTAGTATTTTTAAAACAATAATGGATCGCAATGGAAGGTAACAAGTAAAAAGATAACGATAAATGCGATGGAGAGCCCCGGTGTTCATGGTATTACGCCGAAGCGATAACCAGCGCACGTGGCAGGGCCTATCTCTGCGAAGTAGCGTCTAAGCAACACACCCAGGAGCGGATCCAGAAAGCTTTGGTGGGGGGATGTAATTTTGAATTAGGTTGAATGTTAAGTAAATGCAAAGACGTTTAGACCCGCAAATGGGCGTAAATAAGCCTTTTGAAAATGTTTGATGTCAGAGGCGTATACAAAATTGTATTTGAGGGAAGGAGCACCAATTTATGTCACTTTTTCAAGCGTATTTTTTTCCGGCAGAGTTAATTTTAAGCAACTTAAGTACCAAAAACGACTCTAGGGGATCCGGGGGCATGCTCCACAGGAAAAACTTTGAAAATTTCATTTTGCAATGGCCATTTTAGTGCTTTTTGAAGAATTTTTGGGAAACTTTGTCATATTTTTGGTTGAGTGCTTCACCAAATAACATGATGCATTTTGTTCGCACAGTTTCAATTATGCGTGCTTAAGGCGACTAAGACGTATTGCTGTGAAGAGGTTCGAAATTATGGAAAAATGTTATTCATCCAAAACATTGTTAAAAATGGCTGGTGGGAAGGAATGCATACCCCACTCCTCC
Organism: Trididemnum miniatum; assembly: GCA_964006365.1. Classification (NCBI taxonomy): domain Eukaryota; kingdom Metazoa; phylum Chordata; class Ascidiacea; order Aplousobranchia; family Didemnidae; genus Trididemnum; species Trididemnum miniatum. The sequence goes on along the minus strand of OZ023242.1, from coordinate 15,060,232 downwards.
CCCTGGATCCGCTCCTGCACACACCTTTGAACTCCAAAGAAACATCGCAGCGGTGGCAAGCCGTTGGCGACTTTTACCCTGTCCACATGTCCAGTTCAAGCAGCTCCGAAAGCCCACGGGCTGTCTGCGTCACAATTGAAATTTTCATGTCGTAATCACTTACTTCAACAAATTGACTAAGAATCAAAAAATGGTTATGATGCCGCAAGCGTGTCGGTCATTAGAACCACTCAAACTCGACATGTGGACAGGGTAACTACGTCCGATTTGGTAACCCGGAAATTGAACCCTAAACCTCCCGCGCCGATAGCAAGTCTTCAGTTATTTAGTCAACCGACTAGTATATTTTTTTGCCCTAATCAAATCAGCCATGAATTTGTTTCTGGACCTTTGCAAATAATGAAGTTGTCTTTCTGGACCGATCCTGATTATAGTTGAGTAGCCCTGCACTACAGCATGTAAATTTTCAAAATTTTTCCGGGGGAGCATGCCCCCGGACCTCCTAGAGCCTTTTCTGTGTCTCAATCAGCTTCAAATTAGTTCTGCCGAAACAAATATGCTTAAAAAAAATGTGGAAATTATGCCCCCCCCCCCCATTCAAAATTTCTCGCTACGCCACTGCTTAAAGATGAGTCTGATCGTTGCTCATTAGGGCCTCATTGATCAAATAGCCTAGGGCCTCTCATTGTCTAAATCCGGCCCTGCTTACACCCTTTATAACAACCATAGTAACACGAAACCATGAATACTAACTCGATACGAGCTAACAGATAGGCGTCCTGCCATACAGATCTTACTCAATTAGCTGCAATACTACAACTATAAATCGCATTATATCGATACATGAAAAATACTATTATAGTCACACTAGTCAAACCCCCATCATTCTGAAATTAAGTTATTCCTAATTAATGAAGCATGAAAAAACGGTAAAAATTTATGAAGGCATAGATAGTGGCATGGCATACACATCAAAACTAGACCTACCTACATCTCTAATTAAATGAAAATGCCTCATGAATCGCGAAGTCCAGATTTCTGAGAACCTTAAATATTGGAAGTGGATATTTTTGCCACACCATTATTTTTATGGTTGATATGTTCCACGAAATTAAATCTTTAAAAACATTGAAATGGACCAATGGTGTATACCAAAATAGAGTTATGAAATGGCATATATAATATATATGCAGTTTGTGCACTATTGGATTGGTCCTGCATTTTTCTTTTGGCTTCATACATACGCCTTGTAGAAGTCTATTTGGAATTTACGTCATGGCACATATGTGTTCCGTTGGCCCTTAAAGGGTCAACTAAGTATTACATATCGAAGAACTCTATCAACACTTTGACCAGACAATAAACATCAGTCTATGACAACGCAGAAAAATCTAATTTACCTTATCAATAGACTATTGGGAGACTTTTGGGAGTCACAGACCTCCAGTTCGCCATAAAATAGACCGTTAGGAACGTATAGATAAGAGCACGCTGATATTGAAAGTGCGAACTTGCGATCCTGAAAATACCGTTATGTGCTTAGCATCAAAAACTAGAACCAGCAAAATATTAAATGCAGCTAGTTATCTTGCAGGTTTCGTGGGTAAGCCTCACTTCAATCACTTAGCGTGATTCCCTCAGCGTGATTTCCAGTAGTGTATTCAGCGGGGGATTGTTTTATGCCATGCTTCCTCCCCTTTTGCCTCTCTTAATTGGATTTTCACAAAGTCCAGAAGGAACGGCAGTTGAAGATTAAGCAACTGCTGGAGCATGTGGTCGTGCCCCCTCCCCTTTGAAACTTCTCGCTATGCCACTGTCAGTATGGTACAGATAGCCGGAAACTCCTAAGCTAGTTCGTACTAGCGCTTGATCTCTTTCTTGTAACAAGATAGGTAAATAACATGCAATTAAGCTCAACTGTTTCATTCTAACCTTTCTTTACTTAAAGCCCAATTATAGTTTTGGCGAAGGCGGGATAACATGAATCTTATGTCCCCAAATCACAAACTGGGACGCAATCAGGAAGACTAAAGGAGCAGATGCCCTACTTTAGCTGACAACCAATATTTTGCAGAATACACGCTGGATTACCGCGAGGCATCAACAACTGCCACTACATTCACATTTTTCTTAGTCAAATCATACAATTTTACATTGTTTGGCGTAACGCCAGCGCAGGAGTTGGAGAAAAGTGATTGTAACTTCCACTACAGTTGAATTGACTAGGATATTTGTTGGACGGTGGACTTTTTTATTCGGCTTCAAACTGTCTCTTATGCGGTGAACGCTGAACGTCGATATGGAAACTGTGAATAGTCGACCAAGTTGTAAATTATCGGTTGATCCAGTTAGGAGTCGACTTTTAAGTTTTCTTTATCGATGCAGACACACCTAAAAAGATCTAAAAATGGTTCCTGAACTTCCCTTACACATGGCCATTGGCCAAACTTATTTTTACCATATTTGGAGTTGCAAGACATTGCGGCGTTCCCTCTGAAGTTTTTTTTGGCTTGAATGCCCCCGCTTCTACTAAAGTTATCTGCATCCGGTTCCAGTTTCCGGCTGTCGGAAACCTTTGTCGGCGAATCCACTTCATCTTCCAACTTCCGATTCCACATTCTTGGGAAACATGAAAGAAATAAAAATGTTTTAATAAAAAAGCTTCGATATATAAAAAGCTAGGTGATTCTGTGGGTAAGTTTAATTTCACAATGATAATGACTTGAATCCAGCTAGCTTGGACGGGTGTTTTTGGTCATTGATATAAGATAAAAATATGTGATGTTTAAACCAAATATTCTCACAGGAAAGGCAGTAATTGCAAAAAGGCAGTAATTTTTAGCACGGGAAATTTATTTTCCCAAAAGGCAGCGAAAAAATAGCGAAGAACGAGGTTTCCATAGCACTTTATTGCAGTGATAAATTGTAAAGAAATTATTTCATAAACTATGCTAATCATAATAATGGACTATGGCTTTTAGAAAATATTTTGATAACGTTCCGATAAAATGTTTAAAATAATTTTTAGCACGGGAAATTTATTTTCCTAACAAGCAGCGAAAAAATAGCGAAGAACGAGGTTTCCATAACAATTTATTGCAGTGATAAATTGTGAAAAAATTATTTTTAATTATTAAAAAAAATTAATTATTGATCATTGTTAAAAAAATTATTACAATTATTAAAAAAATTATTTCATTAACTATGCTAATCATAATAATGGACTATGGCTTTTAGAAAATATATTGATAACGTTCCGATAAAATGTCTACAAAAAGAAAAGATAAGCCTGATAAGCCTATGTTTCCATGTGGTATGTGTCAGTTGGAATGCAATACATCTTGTATTCTATGTGAAACATGTAATTCATGGTACCATCAAAATTGTGTCTCCGCCTCCCAACCTACGTGGGATCAATGGAAACTATTAAATGATATCTCGTTCGTTTGTTCTGCTTGCTACCAAAACAGCGACAAAGAATTCGACTTCTTTAAAAGTGCCTCAAGATTGAATCAGGTAAAACAGTTTTAATTGTATTTTCATACATGAAACGAGCTTGAATACTTGAAGCGCATAATAATTTATGAGCGATGATGCGTGGCGATGTACTGCATGAAAATTCAAATTATTCGTGAGCGCGCTTAATTTTAGGACTGATTAAAATACATTTTTTTCAAATGTGTTGGCGCTAGCTTCCTCTTCAATTGAGTGTAAACACAAATTTAGCGAATTCTATTTGGGTGAAAACTACGAAATATACTATTTTTTCGAGCCATCTAACGGCGAAAAATTTTTACATCTTTTCGGATAACAATGCCAGATGGTTAAGTAAAAGGCAACTACCAATCGCCTGATAATATTTGCAATTCGTTTGGTTATAACACCTTTGTGGAAATAGTCTAGTTAAAGAGCTGCAGATCTTTAATAGTAAAAACAAAAACTATGCACGGTCGTTATTAAAAAACTCTAAATTGCGTCCGCAATAATTCTGAAGGAGAGCAATTATTCTGATACTTCTCTATAATAATGCGCTGAACGAAGTGTGCTTGCCATAGCATTGTAGCACAGTTCTTTTCAGACCTTTCAAAAGTTTATCACATATAAAACGAAAAAAAGCGCTCCTAAAAGTAAGATATTTTGGGGGTATGGTTCATCGAAAAAATTTTGATAAAATTGAATTATTAGTGGCGATTTTAATACATTTCGAACAACTCTGAAGGCAATGTTTGAGTAATATTTTTTCGCCCCAATTTCGACTGTTTGAAGACAATGCATTTTTATATAGGCTAATATTCTATATAGGAGTAGCCCACGTGAGCATAATTGTACACCAAGTAGGCGCATTATGAAAACGGTTCGAATTCTTCAAAAAATAAATTCGCACTTTAGAGCTTTCCGGCATATCTTCGGAGATAACGCCCGACTAAAGTTTGTTAAGTTAGTATCATTTTATTCTATCGTGGTGGGAAACTCTTAACACAAGCGTGAAGATTTGTGAACACAGGAACCATCCGTTAAAATTAATATAGTTGTGCACTTTTTACGCGAAATTAAAGGGAAAGCACGTGGCTCTTCTTGCCCCTCTGCGGACTCCCATCGTTTCACCTTTGCTAAACGTTGGCAGTACTACAAAGAAATCTAGTCGATGCTATCAAGCTTATTTCATACTGATGTAATTATAAGTATCGTTAAACATGATATAAACAAGGTTGCCATATCGTGCTTATTTCTAAGATTTGGGCTTATATTCAAGAACAATGTCTTGCAAAACATAAATGCACTTATGTGCAAAAATGTACTTATTTTCAATTGCCGTATTAGTTTTTTTAGAAAATGGGTTAATAAATCTAGGATTTGCATACTTTGTTTTGGCTTTTTGATCAATAAATAGATATCACAAATAGAATTCTATTTGAATAAGCTCGCAGCTGATGATTGTCGTACGTGGTGGCGGCATTAAACACCGTGTAGTGCTTTTGCAATTTTAGCAATGTATGCTCTGGTTATTTTAATTATTGAGCTCTGTATTAAGATACAGACATCAGTCAATTTGTATACATATTACGCGTATAAAAATACTCAATTTCTGTTAACTTGAGAACCGTTATTTTAAAGTTTTTTCAATGTGTTAATCGCTAGCCGAGATTCATACCAAGTGACAGAAATAAGATTCTTCTAAAACAAAATTGTCATCGCACTTTGTCATCACGTCATCGCATGTCTATTTACGTCATCATAATTTCATCGCAAAGCAGCGTGTTTATTACTTGGTGTAGGCAGATGGTAACCCTGCGTATAAATAAGATATTAGTTCAAAAATAAATGAGCTTGTAATCGAATTGCTTTGGTAAATGCAAGAGCTGTAATGCTGAAACTGTAACATCTGTAATTGCCGCCAATACTGAGCACTAGCAGCTCGTGCTGTGATGCTTGTTTTCAAATTATCACACTACAGTTATTCATTGAGAAACGCGCATTGAAAAGCAATTACGAACGTATAATTAGAAATCCATTCCGTTAAGCCATTGGCTTTTAATTAGTCTATACCAAATGCTGTAAAATTTGTATTATGAACAATTTACCGTTGCATACAGAACAAGAGTTGCATATCAAATTATTTATCTTGCCCATCACGAGAAAGCGATCAAAGCGCTATAACGAGCTCGCTTAGGAGTTGCCGGCCATCTGTCTAACACGCCAATGTGGGGGAATCCCGCTAAGTGCTTTTCTCAACGGCACAACAAGTAAACTTGCCGGCTTGTTCTTCACACAGCGGGGAACCTGCTTGAGTGTCATCGAGCTTACACTTGTCACAACGAGAGGAAGCTTATCATACAATTTCTTTAAATTCGTCTTCGTTCTTGAAGAATTGGGCAAATATTGTAGTGCACTTATTTAGACTATAGGACAAATTTTACCTGCTTAATGGAAACGTTTTACGTTTTAACAGTAAAACGCTTATCGCTTTATGGCAGTGATTGTCGTGCAGTCAGTTCTTATCACTAGGGAGGAACTGCAAAAAAACATTTAAGATCATAGCGGTGGAATAAACTTTAAAATGTCAACACAAATTTTCTGATTAAATTTAAAAGCTGCTGGCATTTCGGGTTATAATTTTTATATAGGCTCATATTCTATGTAGGAGTAGCCCACGTGAGCATAATTGTACACCAAGTAGGCGCATTATGAAAACGGTTCGAATTTTCCAAAAAATGAACTTTCAGTTATGTAATCAAATATGAAAAGAAGTTTTCGGTTATTTCCAAACAAAACAACACCAAAATGCGACTGTTGTGAACAAAATCAGAGAAATTGAAGGATTAGAGGTGAAAAAGGGATATACGTTATTCATAAAATTTGTGATATGCGTTCCTAATACCGATAATAACAGAAATTAATGTTGTTACAGGCTGCAAACATGGAAGAGAAGGTGTTGAAACAAATTGCCATTAGAGAGAAGAAATTAATCGGAAATTTTAAAACGAGCGAACCACGAAAACAGATCAGTAAACGATTAAGAACTCACCAGTATTCCGATTCTATATCAAAGAAATATTCAAATATAACACACAAAGCTGCAGTCGAAACTACTGGTGATGGTAGCTGCCTCTTCAACGCCACTTCCATTGCTCTCTGCGGAGATGAAAGCCTGGCAACAACACTTAAAGTACTATGCGGTATTAAGATGGTGAACAACCAGTCCATCTATATCAACCATTCACTGGCACGGGGTTTTGAATTGGTTAGTCCCGACTACTGGGACAGCTGCAGGGATTGTTTCAAAAACGGAGGGTTTTCATCTGCCTGGACAATCCTTGCACTATCCCAGGTGATTGAAAGAAGAATCATATCAGTTTATCCAGCGTGCAATGGCCCAGACGATATGACAAAAGAAATTTTAAGCTGCTCAATATCGGCGAGAAGTTTCTCCAATGACGACCCTATTTACATTATGTGGACGAGGATGGGTCCTACCTCCCAAAAATGTTGGACCCCCAATCACTTCGTACCTCTTGTGAATAATGAATCAGTTGATAATCGAAACCAAGACGATATCTGCTACACCATTTCAGAGTCGGACTCCTCAGAGAGTACTGCAGGCTACTTTAAGAGCACTTTATCACCAATCAGGGGAAACAACCAACAAGTCATTATAGATGATGGGGACCAATGTAGTTTCAGCTTCCCCACGACATCCTACCACAATAAGGTCACTTCCACTCCTGAGAAATACAAAAGAACGGACATTAGTAACATCAAGAAAAAAGAACCCAACTACGCTCAAATGCACATGGAAGAAGACGAAATAGAAAACATTTTCCCCGAAAAAATGAAAATGGAGAACGATAAAAAATTACCATTGAGAAAAAGAAAACCAAAACGAGAATCAGAACTCATTGCTAGTAAACGATCCTTTCAGGAAAACGTGTTTGCAGATGAAGCTATTCTAACATCAGATTTGGATGAAAGTGATGTAATTGAATTTACCACGAGCATAAAAAAAGCAAAACTTCATTACCAGACAGTAGTGGAAGCAAAGAAACCCGAAAACGCAATTTTTTCCTATATAGATGATAAAATTCCTAAACTAAACCGGCCTACAAAGATTCCGTCACTTGCGCAAGAATCGAAAGAAATCGCAACCGCTTTAACATCTTTTTCAAGTAGCAGTGATTTTGTTGATGACATTGAAATCCAGCTAGATAAGTTGTTAAAAGAAGCAAAGAAATCGAAAACATCTCTTTCAAGAAGCAGTGATTTTGTTGATGACATTGACATAAAACAAGATGAATTGTTAAACTTTATAAAACCAAAAAAATCAAGCAACAACCCCCAAAATGATGAATACCCTCCGAATGACTCTATGACAAGCGAACCATATGATGACGAGACTTACATGAAACATGATTTAAAAAAAAACTCTTTGCCGTTTGGCGAATTTCTAACCACCAATCAGGTGATTGTTCTTTTGCTTAAAAGTGGCAAAAGCATTCTAGACACAATACCCAAAGGAAAGAAAGAAAATGTATACTATGTAGTTGATAACAGCAACAATTACGAAAGGGGTAAACAAAAAATTTGCAAACGCTTTTACGATGATTGTGGTGCGTGGACATGCAACACAACGTCATCAACTGTATACCTTGAAACAGACAAAGAAGTTTATAAAGAAATTCATCTTATTGATGGTTTGTACTGCAAAAGAAAAACACGTGAAAAATGTTACTTACCTCTTGATCCTCAACCAGATGCAAAGATTGTAGTTGTGAGCAAATATTATTCAAAATTGAAAGTCGACACTCAGTACCGGAGAAAAATTACCTGGATAAAATCTTTTTCCAGTGAATTTGAAAAACGTGCATTTGTTGAATATACTGGAAAGTTCCCTCATCACTCCCCTCATGGTAATTCGAAACACAATAGAAATGTTTACATCCGCACAAGCGAAAAGACCATGGAATCTGTCAAAGACAAAGTTTTATTTGCAACAGGAAGAAAATTATATGATGCACTGCAAACCGATAACAATAATTTACTTGACAAGCCACGTGATCTTAGATTAATATACAACGCCAAAAGCAACCAAGCCAAAAAAAAACTCAATGACTTACACACCCAGCAGAGACTTACATATGGCAAAACTTATGGAGACGAAATATTACAAGTTATTAATATGGCACAAACGCACGAATTCGTTCAGAGAGTAAACCATGGTAAAAATTGTCCCACTTCAATAATTTTGTATGTTGCACAACAAATATTAGATATCAAAAGATTCTGTTGTTCCGGATCTACTGTTTTGGGAATCGATAAAACTTTTAACTTGGGAAAGGTATATGCTACAGTTATGGTATTTAAAAACCTCAGTGTGGTCAAATCCAGCACTGGTAAGCACCCTCTTTTTTTAGGCCCAATTTTGTTGCATTGTAATTCTAATTATGAAACTTTTTCCTTTTTTTTCATTCATTTGCGTGCAGTATTGGGTGATCACAAAAAATTGATTTTCGGAACCGACGACGAACAAGCTCTCCACAAAGCAGTTTTATCGGCTTTCCCTTCCAGCAAGCACGCACTGTGCACTTCTCATTTAAAGACAAATTTGACACAGTATCTAATCAACAAAGTTGGCCTGGAAAAAAAAGCTAGAAAATTACTCAGCGAAAAAATTTTTTCCGTTCTTGATGTCACTGACGAAGTTTCTTTTGACCTTTTGTGCCGAAAAATTGTAAAGGAATGCGATATTGAATTTTCAGGATTAGCAAGTTATTTGAATAGTCGATTCTTTCCATTGTTAAAAGATAAGGTTTGGAAAGTTTCTTCCTTGGTCGGTACGGAATGGACCAATAACAATAGCGAGTCCATGAATCATGTTCTGAAATGCAAAACAGAGTGGAAACTAAAAAAACTGCCAGATCTTATCACGATTATTTTTGAATTGGTAACGTCTATGTACGTTGATGTGAACAAAGCTGTAGCATCTATTGGTCCATATGAACTAAGTCCTGCCTACAAACAGTTTGTCAGCAGTTTCGACGAATTTAAAGCAAAAACCGGTTCTGAGCAGGCAAAACACATCGAAAACTTCATGACATTCAAGCCAGTCACATCAAGATTGACCAACTATCAAAGCATTAGTACCAACTCCAATTTGATTACTCGAAGACCTGCTAAATCTGCTGGAAAAAAAATTGGACAAAGACGTCGAACTGCAGCAAACAGAGCACCCTCTAATGCAGGTTAAACACATCAATTTCTTGAATAAAAATTTGTAATGAAAACACAGCACAAAAAACAAGTTGAACAGTATTTTCACCCTAACCAGGGATCCTAAATTTCTTTCTCAGCTGCTCTTTTGATTACATATAAGCAATCTAGCACCACTTAACACTTCGTTGCTCCTGCTATTGTATCAAGTATACATTCTTGTTGCCATATTGAATTGTGAATCACACTTCATCCTGGTTGTATTCGTATTCAAAATTGGAAGTTTTGTATTCATTGTTATTGTCCATAAGAATGTTGGTGAAAACTGAATCACACTGACTGAGACGCTGAGACCTTTGATACATTGTGCATGCTTACCTTATTAGGATATTATCACGACTCAAATGACTTTGCCGATGTGATGTCATAACGAGATAAACCTGTACAATGGCTTGTAGGTATCAGCGTCTCAGCTAGTGTGATCGCTCATTTAAGATCTTAAACGCCAGTTTTGAATTTGACGTACTTTTTAACACCTTCAATGAAAAAATAATGCTACCCTTCAATTTTCGTTTAATATAGCCTATTGGTATGTGGGATGATATTAGCTATCAAAACCAAATGGATTTGCACAGTATGTGTTGTGTGCTACTAGAAAAACTTTCATGTGATTTTTATTATGCAATGTGTATTTTGTACAGAAATACTCACTGTTTACTACATAATAATTTTTTCAAGCACATACGCCAGTAGTTGTCAACTAATTAAGGTTAGTTTTTGGCCCCCTTCTAGAGACTCTAAAAACCAATGGTCCTCTCCTCCACAATACCATTTTCTTTCAGCGCATCATTTGCAATGGCTACATCAGTCTGATGGATTTTAAGTGCTTCCTAATTATTGTTAAACAATATTGCACTGGAAAACCGATGGCTCATATCCTAATTGCTTCCAGTTGAGAGTTGCTGGACTAGCATACTGATTAATGATGTTGTTATGACCTAATGCAAAACCTTATTAAAGCTTTTTTTTTTTCGTTCCTAATTTTTGTGAAGCATAAGACTATAAAGAACGTGTATATATTATCTTTTTACAACAATGTTTTTTGTGCTCGATATTGCTTCATAATCGCATTGTATTGTTTTAGCTTGCTTTGATATATTCACTTCTTTTTAAAACTAATAATTGTCAATTTCCAGCCAACAAAGTCAGTCAGTAGTTGCTATATATCACAGCATTTGTTGTGCTAATGTTTCAAATTGTGCAAAAAAGTATATATACTGATTAATGATGTTGCTATGACCTAAAGCTAAACTGTATCCAAGCTGCCTTTTTGCATTCACCAGTCCAATGTCTGAATATGTTAAGTGTTAACTGTTTTATTACTTCGTTCCTAATTTTTGTGAAGCATAAGACTAAAAAGAACATATATTATCTTTTTACAACAATGTTTTTTGTGTTTGATATTGCTTCATAAGCACATTGTGTTGTTTTAGCTTGTTTTGATGCATTCACTTCTTTCTACAACTTGTAATTATATACTGCGTTACCAGCCAAAGAAGTCAGTAGTTGCCAGTGCCAACGAGGGCAAATTGTCACTAATTTCTGAATTTGCAACTGTGGAAACACGCTTTAAATTTTCACATTGTAATCTTGCTATTACACTTTTTAAGTTTTAACCTGCAACCAAAACATAATTCTTTCAAGGATTGCAACCACAATTTGATACATTAAAATTGCTTAATCTGTCAATTGCCTACAACTGAACTTATTAGCTATTATAATTTGCAACTTCAACTATGTGTAACAACAAACCATTTTCTAACCACAACAATACCTACTTTGGCAAGTAAGGGGTTGTAATACACAAGCAAGAACCGGTATTCAGGTATTCGTTTGTTTGCTTGCTAAACTTCTTTATAGAGATTATTTTGTCATTAAATGGGGTACCAGTACACTGGTACAGCGATTAAGGAAAAAGCTTACAAATAAATCCCCAATGTAACGTATTTGAGTTTAAGGATGTGATCCTGTGATAATAAATGTTTTACAACTGTTTTACATGCTTCTGCAATCTGATACTGCATTATACTGTTATAGGGCGATCACACTGTCACAAAACAGCAAACTATTGCAGGGTAATTAATGTGGCATACATGTAAACATAAAATGAAAAAAAAACATACCGGTACCACAAGTACTTTGCTATTTTGATGATATCAACACATATCCAATCAAAGCTAAAAAAACATTAACAGTTACAGTACAGCTGGGCTATTGCAATACAATGATCAAATTCTGATTCTTAGAAAACCACATCCAGGACATCTGAAAAATGTACCGGTAATGATATGTATCACTTACCACTTTGAGTTTTACACTAATCAAAATTATCTGCAATAAACCTTTAGTGGGTAAAATTAAAAAAAAAAGCCTCAGACACAGCTCGATGAAGAGTTTGATAAAATTTTAAAAAGATAAAATTAATATAATGTACCCAGTACCTGTGTAATACTAAACGAGAAAAATTAAACGCAATTTTCTTTTTTTTAGATACTGTTTACAAAAATACAAAGAGATAAGTGCCATTACTTCCTGGTCTTCAATACTGACAATCTAACTAAGAAACTTTTAAACATTTAAATAATATTTTGTTTGGATTTGTCATATACATACTCAGCATTATTTATGATAAAGGTCGCTTAATTCAGTAACTGAGTTTAAGATTTGTCAATATTGAACTTTGTAAAAAGAAGATTGCATTCAATTTTTGTCGTTTAATATTACTTGATAACTTCCCTTTTACTTGAATGTAATCTGTATATTGACTTCAGTCCATTCAGCCAAATCGTCCAGGCCTATGCACTATGTACTCTGATACCTGGGTACTGGCCTAATCCAACCTCTCTGAATCTTAACTAGGGTCAACCTTATTGTAAACCACCGTAAATTCTTTTTTCTTGCTTTGCTTTACATTCACTGCAGTGCTTCAGTGCTCTAAATAAATAGCCTACCTGTAAATCAGTGAGCTCTGCGTTCTCTACCAGATTGGACATCGCTATTTGGGACATCGCGGACATCGCAATTTGGGACATCGCGGACATCGTTGACATCGCGGACATCGCAATTTGGGACATCGCGGACATCGTTGACATCGCGGACATCGTTGACATCGCGGACATCGTTGACATCGCGGACATCGTTGACATCGCAGACATCGCGGACATCGCAGACATCGCGGACATCGCGGACATCGTTGACATCGCGGACATCGTTGACATCGCGGACATGTACTATTTAGTAACACCGCACCCTAACC